>JAPDSC010093027.1:23457-58344 GCA_026290005.1 Latrodectus geometricus | reverse complement strand
TCACTGTTCAACCAATACCTATTTCCCAATATTTTTAAACTATCATACTGTCAGAATGTGAGAAGAAAGGGTAATCCGATGCCTACTTTTCTCCATCCCCATTGCTTACACATAGATGGCAGTTTTAAGAGGACGGAAAGAATTTCTAGTTTTCATTTTAAAAATGAGCACAATTCCATAATGAATGAAAAAATTATTGACATCAAGGAAACTTTAGAAGATAGGCAAATCAAATTTAATTATGATTTAAATTAATTAAAAATGAAATGAACAGAATTTTGAAAAATAAAACAGTGAAAAAAAAAACATTTATCTTGTTAGTATAGACAATGGTTTTGAAATTACCAGAGACCAACATTCCAATACAAGTTTCATTCAATAATTTTTACACGTTTTTAGTTCAATTCCTGACGAAAAAAAGTGAATGAGAATAAAAATTTATAATATATCTTTATGAATACTTTAAGTAAACATACTTACACTTTTGAGTCAAATGTAAATTTATGGATACTAAAGCAACTAAGCAATGATCAAGCCAAATCAATTTTCTGTCTTTTTGATATTTATAAGTGATAATATTTTAGTAAATTAAATTTCTGTTATCTCTTTACCTAAAAGTTAAAATTTCCAATTTCAAAATGAAAAGTTCACTATTTTTATGGATATTTTAATTTGAGTTTTATCTATTACAGGAAAAAATCCGTGGTAGAATATCCAGAAGCAGAACCACAAGCAGAGTCCCAAACATCTTTGAGTACCATTTATACCAATGATTCTTTATTTGATCCAGTGAACCTGGTTGGTATGGAGCGGAAGTGTTCCACGTCTCCAACATGTTTCCAGATTCCAGCTGAAGGCTCTTCAAATGTCACATCAAAATGCTAAGAATCAAAAATTGAAATTACACAGCATTAAAACATTAGCCATTTCATGTAATAAGTTCAGAATGTACATAACATTTTTTAAAATAAACATTAAGATTCAAGGTGTTTGTTTCTGGTGTTTCTTCACTGAAGATATCCTCAAATGAAATTTTTAGTAATGTCTTTATAAGGGACGTTATGCGTTTTAATTTTGTACTTTCACTATTTATGCTGCACTACACAGACTGAAATCGAAAAGGGGCAACCCTGCACAATAGCAACTTCTAATTAGGTTAAGATCCCACCTCAATCTAGAGAAACGAATACCCTTCATCAGGTGCCCGCCAAGAACCGCAACCGATGAGGCTGATCGCAAGACCACAACCACCCACCAAGGATGCCCCAAAGGGCACCTACAGGACGGAGACCTTACCCATCCAAGTCCAGGGCTAGGCAGATTTTAATCCAGTGCCAAAACCGTTTATTCAAGAAAATAGATACAGTGTAGTGAGGTTAAAAGCCTGCAGTGATCAACATAGTAGACCAAAGCATCACAGTTCTTTGAAAACAACAGAAAATTGAAATAATTTGACAGAAATGGATTAAAAGAGAAACCAAAAATCTAAACTGAGAATGCAACTAAGAATTAGAACTATCTAGACTAAAACAAGGCAGAAGAGACCATGGACATCTTGATGTGAGTTAAAAGATTCCATTACTGAAGCCGCACTACACAATAAAACATAATTAGTGCATATATAATATAATAAAAAGTCAATGGCAAAAATTTACTGTACGGTCACCCTTGGCCACTTTTTCAAAATCCTCGCCATTTTGCACAAGCGAGGTCTAAAAGTAAACAGTATATTTAATCCCTTATCTGCGATTGGTCGGAATCCCCCATCTGTGATAGGTCGGAATTTGTTTGATTGCCAAATAATGTTATTTATCGTGAAATGTTGAAAAATCGTGCCAAGGGTGACCGTACAGTAAATCTCAGCCAAGTTACTAATTTTTTTTAATATTCATAAGCAAGGTCAAAATAAATGTATGGCCGATTATTCTCCTAGCTTTTCTTTCATCAAACATTTCCCTATTTAAATTAAGCAAAAAATCATTGTTACTTAGAAGCATATAAAGGCACATGTCTGACATAGATTAAATTATTTTTGAATTCAGTAATTTATAACATAATAATCTACATTTTCTGAGTGTCAATATGAGGAAATAGTTTAGGAAAATATTTGGCGTATAATTGAAACTGCGCATCACTAGCATAGGTATGTTCCTCATCATGGTAAGAAGTCTTCATTATTTCGTACTGAATGAATCTTATATAGAGAATGCTGAGTGCTGTTTAAAGTACAGAAAATATCTTCTACTATTTCAGTTTCTAGTATAAATATATCGCTTTATAAGCTCAATAAACACTTCTCTAAACTTTTTAACTTTAAAATTCGAAATATTTTACTAACTTCACAAATTTATAGAGTCAAATTATAGGACCCTTTTAATAATCCCTCAAATAAATTTTTATCTCCAGCTGTTACATCTGATTAAAATTATAATTATAATTATCTTATTATAATTATTATCTTGTTAAAATATGCTCCCCTTCAAAGCTAAATTTAGCATACCTTAGAATTTATTTTATCCAAAGTGTCGATTTGGCGATAATTGCTCCAGCGAAGCTGAATTTCTTTCTATGTAACAACACAACCTGCAGACGTACACACTGGATTTTTAACTTTAAAAAGAGATGGTTTCTTCGTCGCTCAACTGTTATTTTTGCACACGATGGTTAATTAGGCATAGAACTGCAGTTTAAAACTGATTTTGAACCACTACAAACATCCATGCCCTTTGACAGGGATGTTAGTGAGATTTGAAATCATGAAATGGTAAATCGAAAGCCAAATCGCTAACCATTCGCATGCCAACAACATTGACAGTAATGGAGAATATTTTTTATTTTCCGATTGTTTTGGGTTTCCACAACTTAAAAATTCTCTTTTACTGTTGTAAAAAAAACTTGTATAATCATATTCTAATAATGAATATTTTATTTTTAAATAAATGATATTAATCCATGAGTATATTAAATCTTTTTTTAAGAAATATACATGAGAAATTTATACAAAAAAATATATAAGATCACTTATTTTTACATGAGAGTTTAATATATTAAATTTATTTCTTCAAGAAAAAAAAAGTATTAAACATAACCAAAAATCTTCTACGAAATTTTACTAAATGGATGCATAAATTTAAACTTAACTACAGAAGTAATACATACTAAAATAATAATGCAAAACTGCTTATTAAAACAATGATATGATTATGTTTAATTATGTAGCAGTAATCAAACAAAAGTAAAAATGCAGTCCATCTATTTTAATTCTTCTTTTGCTTTCTAAATCTAAAACACAAATCTCTTGCATGTAATTGTGTGACTGCTTTATCAATTAAATTGAGCTCCTCGGCACAAAGTTTATCAATAAATAATAAACTTTGTAGTAAATGAATTTACCATTACCAGCATTGTAGTAAATGAAATATCAACAGCAGTAAATGAATCTAAATTCTATCAATAACAGAAACACTATTTTTCCACAAATCAAATTACCATTTCTCATCCCCGCATATTAATTATAGGTTTATCATTCCAAAAAGAAAAAAAGTTCATAAGATATGATGAAATATTATATTTTGTAAAGATATAATGGCACAATTTTTCAGAATTCGGTAAATCCCAGATTCCCCTTTTAATATACAAATATGCCATATATCAATTAGCATGAATTCTTTAATGGTGATCTTTATCCAAGTAAAATCTAAAAAAAATTAAATTTATAAACAATCAATGTATATTAAAATTTCGGAATTTTAGCAATGAAATCACATATTTAATATGGCAAACTACAAAAAATTTTGCTACTTTGTAAATTCTTAGAGGTTAGCATAAGCAAGGCGCTACATTGTTAAAGAAAAATAAGATTCATATTTGCATTTTTAATATTTTGTAAATTCTTAGAGGTCAGCATGAGCAAGGCACTGCATTGTCAATAGAAATGAGATTCCTATTTACATCTTTTACATAATTGCAAACACAAAGCAATAACTTAATACTACATTAATACAACACAAGAAAGATGGAATTCGAAAATATTTTGAATGAAATTGGTGGCTACGGTCGGTACCAAAAATGGCTCATCTTGTGTTTCATGATACCTTTCTTTTCCGTGTTACCTCTTTTTTCGATGCCAATCATATTTTTGACCAGTATTCCTGACCACTGGTGCTATGTACCCATCATAGCGAACTCGAATTTATCATTGAATTTCCAGAAGAAACTCATTCGACCACCAAGTAATCCTAAGTGTTTCATGTACGATGTAAATTACACAGAAATGGTGAAAACTCGTAAATGGAAAGTTAATAACAAAGCCAATATCAAACCTTGTGATAAAGGCTGGCAATTTGATAAAACAAATTATGATGAAACGGCGACAACAAAGGTAAGCAATACAATACAATTTACTTTTGAAGTATTACCTGATTGCGTATAGTTTTTATACAGAACAAAAATTATTTATGCTCTATTTAGTGATATAGTTTTGAATTTTATATCAATATTTAATTTTTTGTAATATAATCGGTTAGCCTATACTTGAGGGTGCTCTCTTGATTCTCGCCAAGTTGTGATCGATTTTGATCGCCAAGCTGGGCATCTCCTAATCGTGTTCTGATTGGTATATCGTTACATTAGTTAGTTAGTTAGTTAGTATTTCATTAGTTAATATTACTTTGTTGGATCTTCTGATGTTGATAAATAACTTCGGTAAGTAAGATAAATCTTAAGTTTCTGTACGATTTAGCAAATTTGGGTTAATTTGGGCTTTAGGTTCCCTACTTCACCAACTCACGAATTTGATGCACATTTTCGCGCATGCTCAATAATTACTCTTTTGTTGTAGCCTTTTCATTGGTCACTAATTAAGTTTCACTTTGAAATAGCGGTAGAATTTTCGCCATGGAATGTGTGGTTTTGAAAACTCGCCGAGTAGGGGACCTACAGCGCATTTTCACCCAAATTTGTAAAAACAATTTAGAATTATCCAGTATATATGTCTGTATAAGCAAGTTTGAAATGGTTTGTGATATACGATGAAGTAATAGAAGTGTAATCTATATTCCTATGAAGATAAATTCATAGAACTGCTTGCTTGCGTAAGTCGTACTTTTAATAATTTTCATTTCAGTGGAACCTTGTATGCAAAGATGATCATTTCGTACCTCTTCTACTGACCTGTGCTTTCTTGGGAGTTATCGTTGGTTTCCCAGTATTTTCTATTCTTACTGACAGGTGATGAAACAACACTTTTCTTTAGGTATTTAGAGATTCAATTGAAATCATAAATTAAAAAACAAAAATTCATATGCTTAAAATACACAATTTCAATTTAAACATCTTAATATAATGTTTTAACAGTAAATTGATTTGTAATAAAATTAATGAATAATTTTTTTTTTACATTATATAGTAAATAAATGTTATTTGTATTACATAATAGCAAATAATAGTATCTGCATTGCATTTCCTTACTTGGAAAATTAATTAAGTAAATAAATTATTTCAATATAAATTCAATAAAAATCAAGATCAGATACAGTTCTGGTATTATATTATTTAAGAATTTAGAGGTGTATTTTGGTAAATATTAATTTGAAATAAAATAGCTGTGGAAAATAGCAATATATTTTATGTTAAAATAAAAAAATACATAAATAGCATAATTTAAATAAAAGTACTCTAAATATAAATAACATAACTATATAGGAACCTTAAGTACATAATGGAGTTCATCTCACTTAAAATTCTTCACTTAAATCTAGAAATCAACCGTATGCAATTAGAAATAAGCATGCACCACGGCACCTGTTTGATTGGGGCGTCGTTCTCATTACCAGAAGGTAGTAAATTCTAATCCCGGCTTGGCCGAAAATCCATCTGTTCCCAAATTACGACTGGGGCACGTAAAATATGTCGGGTCACAATATCCTCTGTTTTCCCATTCCAAATTAATACCTCTGGAGGTGGTTAGAGCCGGGCTCTGGGTCTTCCCTTGCTTCAATCTCTAAATTGAAAGACCCAGATGGTGCTGCCATCTATGAGACCAAATTGTTCTACCATCTTCGTATGGGAATGCTCTATTCAAAAGCGGAAGACGATTTTTCTAACTTCATTCGCCAAGTCCCTGACGGATGGGCTTGGCTTCACCAAGTGTCGTGAGAAAGAACAACAGAAATAAGTATTTACAGATTGATTAAAATCACAATTTATACAAATCGATTTTATGTAATAATTATGGTCCTAATTCCAAGTTCAAAACACAGTTTTCAATTTTCTTTCTGATTTATTTAAAATTAAATGATATTTCATGCCATATTTCTTACAAGCCTAGGATGTTTTACACGATTCATACATGCAATGTTTACCCACCATATTGTTTTAGATTAAGTTCTGAATACAAGCTTGTTTCTTTTCTAGGAGTTAAATTTTTACTATAGTTTCACCAAGACAATCCAAGCTTCCAGAAAGAATATCTGCGTGCCGACCAATTTACTTCACGCTCATGGGAAAATCAAATTTAATTTTATAAGTCAGCAAAATCATTTATAAATAATTAATTCTGGGGAGTGGGTTATTTAGGGTAATTTTGCAACTTATTTCTGTACTGTACGGAAAGTGTAAACGATAGATGAGGGATTTTTTTCTGCTAATAGAATTTGTCATTGTTTCGTCTTGTCTCGCCAATTATATGCTCGTATATCACAAACACTTCGACTGATGATAGGGGCTCTAATAAAGGAATCTACAATTAAAGGTTGTGCCGTGGTGGTCTGGTTGGTTAAGTGTTCGTTCTCGTTAGCGGATGGCGTGGAATTTGAATACCGGCTTATCCAAAGATTTGTCTTGTTTACAAATAGCAGCTGGGGCACGTAAAAAATGTTGTGGTCGCAATGTCCTCCACCTTCCCATACCACATTAATACCTCTGGGGGTGTTATGAGCAAGGCCTTGGGCCTTCTCTGGGATCCTATCTCTACATTGGAAGACCCAGATAGTGCTGCCATCTATGAGCAAAAAGTTGTACTTCCACCCTCATAGGGGTGTGCTCTGTTCAAAAATGGAAAGCACCGTGTCTGACTTCATTTACCAATTGCGTGTCGAGATGGCTTAATTTCGCCAAGTGTCATAAGTAATAACAACACAGTTAGAGGTTTGTTGGAATGTAAAATGAATATCGGATTAAACCGTGAAGATTTTTACAATATTAAAACCAAAAAAAGCTAACGAAGTTAAATAAGCCATCTTTTTTGTAACGGTGGGCACTGGGTGATTAAGAAAAAGTCGAAAACTGTTACTTATTTATCATAATCCTGTGGGCACCTCTGAACTAAGTACGGAGGTGGGTAGTATTACTCACCTAAGCCCCCATTTAAAGGATGAGCTACAATCATTCATTATCTCAGAAGAAAATACAAGGAAACGAAGCGAGTGAAAGAAGCATTCATGCCCGAATCGGGATCCCAACCTGGGACCAACAGCCTCAATTCAGCAACATTAACCAGTCAACCATAAGCCATACATGTATATATTTTGTCCAAATTTTTGTTCCTCATACAAAGTGTTTTTTCTTGCTTAAGTAATACATAAAATGTGTGAAATGTAAGAAATTACATGTAATCAACATGTATGACATAAAATAATCCATAAGAACATGAAGAGGTAAAATATTTAAATTTATATACTTTACCAATTATTATTACCACTGAGTTAGGTTCCTAACTAGTAACCTATAGCATTAAAAATAAACTCTACCCTCTAAATCTTTTTAAAATCCTGCTAAGAGTGTGTACCTTTGATTACACGCGGCGCTGAGGTCATTCCAATGACCTTGCTGAAGGTTTCAGAAATCTGGCAAGCTTAAATGGAATTTGTTATGAAAAAATATAACTATAAGCAACCTTTTTTACTCAGTTAAAGTAGAATACTATTTAAGCATTTATATATATAAATATAATTTTGATGCATTGTATTTATATTAAAGTAATAATAGTATTCTTCGGAAGCTTTGGTAGGAAGCCAACATTTTTCGCAGCGGCTGCCCTGATTGCCTTGACGGATGTCGGCTCCAGTGTCTGTCCTGATTTCACATGTGTCATCCTACTTCGGATAGCGGAAGGGATGGGCATCGCTACAGTCACCAATCATGCTTTTATTATAAGTGAGTGTCTTTCATATTTTTCATCATAAGTCATTATGAGTGAGTGTCTTTCATCCTCATCCTGCTACTATCTCTGAAAATTTTTAACATTACCAATTATGAATCATTTATGTATTTAACAGCAGAAATATAATAGGGAAAAAGATAGCTTACAAGAACAATACTAGACATTATTAAAGGTATTGGAAGACAAGGCAAATTATAAGACCTACTACAAGCTTTTTTACTTTAAAAAAGATTGCAACTAGGAATTGTTGGAAAATTGCATGTTCGTTAAGCAATGTATTTCTATTTTTTTTAACTTGAATTTATTTGTATATATTTATTCGGGGACAACGCTTATGATTTAAATGGTTTATTTACATTTTCATTCTTTGTCTTAAGCACTTTACGTAAATAGTTTCCGATAGCTTCAATAACATTATCATTAACTTTTTTTAACTATCTAATATTATAATTATTTTATTAAGTAAACAAATTTCCTTGTCTTCCAATATCTTTCAAGCTGGCAAAGAGTAGGTGATTGAGCCTGCCAACAATTCTTGGCATGCTTAAGTAGGTCTGGTCCCTCTGTGAAATGCACCTTCAATGGATTCTTTGTATGTTGACATATGGGAGAATGAAATAGCAGACGTTCTGGCGAAGTAAGGTTCTGAAGAACCGTTACCAGTTACACCAATTCAGGGACATATCTTGAACTGTATTCCATTAGAAGGCATGCTGGCAGGCAAATTTGGCTCCCCTCCCCCGAGTCATCCGTGGTATCAAGCTGATTGTCCGGGAAGATCCCTTGCTTTTGATTTCGATAGATATATTTAGACAGTTCTTTCCCGATTCTTCGGTGGACACAGAAAGGATTTACGACAGAGGTCTCAAGATGCAGCCAAATTGTCCTAAATATCAAGGTGAACCGGCACATATCCTTGAGTGCCTGGGTTGTCTCTGGAAGACCTATACAAGTCTCCTATTCTTGTTTTCGATTTTCTGAAAGTAAATAGACTCGTGGACCTCGCTTAGCATATTCCTAGACATGGAGATTAGTAACAACAACAAATTTTCATGTAATTCTCAAAAAATATTTATACATTTAAAACATTCTTTTCATTTTAGTTTTCTTCAATTATTACAATTTTATGCATTTTATCCTACGTTCGATAATAATGCTTCAATTTTTTTAATGTCCTTTTGATTACTATAGACCTTGCGATATCTACATTTACTTTCTATTAACAACAGATATAATTCATGCAATAATAAATACAGTAACAATTAGTTGTAACAATTTAAGTAAAAATAAAAGAAGATAGCCAACTGTTGTTTAAAGACTCATAAAATGTCGCAATTGAGGGTAATTTGTTTGCAAATATTAAAATCATTTGGCGACTTCATCACTTGCGAAAGGGAAATGGAATCGTACTAAAAAGAAACCCAAAAGTGCCAGTTTGGAAGATATATACTCTATGCCTTCATAAATAATTAATATCGGGCCCAATGTTTTTATTTTTATAAAGACAAATATTTTTTTCATTCCTGACCAATAATATGTGTCTACTAAGATTCACACACTATAATCACGATTGAAAGTCTAATATCTGTTAGGGTTTTATAATTTTCAAATCAGTTTATTTACCAAAAATAAAATATTCTTTAAGCGAGAGAAAATTCATTTCTGTAATTTATGTATTAGTGTTAAAGAATAATATAATTATAAATTTTGAACACATTAAGAAATGTAAGATTACTAGTTCTGTTAATGAGGAAATGCGTAAGTTGTTTCAATTTTAACAAGTTAACATGTGTGAAAAAGTCCAATTTTCTCTTCAAATTAACTAGGCTACAAAAAAGAGCTTAAATTAAAGTTTTATCAATGACAAATGCCAAACAATGTAAGTTTTATGTGTATTGATAAAAATTTTGCAATAAACTAAATACACACTTTTTTTTAGAAAAAAATTTCAATTTCATTCAAATGTTTATTATTTTCAGAATATGTAAGTTGTTTTTGAATTAAAAAGGATAAATTATAGAGCTGGAAAAAGTATAAATGCAAAATATGTGGTGGATTTTCTACAAAAGAGTCAGTATCATTATGTTTTAACGGTACTTGAATTTGCCACTATCTTCTGCAAAGTAAAAATCTTCATCTTAAAACTTCTTTTTATGCTTTTTATAACATTTCTATCACGAATCCAGTGTTCTACATTGTAGAACAGTAAAATTAAGAATTTCAGTACAAGAAATTCAGTATTGTACTTCCTGAAATACATTCGTAGCATTATACTGTCAGTTGTCTTATAGTTTTTTTTTTCCTACAGATTAGATTTATATATTTTTAATATAAATGTTTCAGTTTACAATATTAAACTTTAAATATGAATAGTTTTATGTGCTGTACTCTTTCGCAGTCTTGGAAGTTGTGAGTCCCAAATTTCACACTCGAATAAATGGAATTTCTACAGTAGCATGGTTCGCAGGATCGTGTTTGGTACCGCTATTTGCCTGGCTCACAAGACACTGGGTAAAGTTTACTGCTATCAACTCCAGCTGCGCTGCTTTCTTTCTGCTTTATTACAAGTACGATTAAATTATTTTTTGAGATTATAACTTTGTAAGCAATCCTAAAATATAAATATCTTCTAGTTATTAATGTAAAACTAAGATATTAAAAAGCAATTTATAAAAAATACTAATTTGGGCTTTTTAAAAAATTTTTGGAAACTTGATTCAAAATCACATCTAAACTTAAAAAAGGAAATTTTGGAATAAATTGTCAGATTTTTTGAGTTATGAAAAACTGCGTTTCTTAACTTTATGTATAACAAATTCTTTTTTAGTAAATTTCAGCCGGAACCGTTGAAGAAATATCATAGAACTTTATATTGATAGATATTTGAATCTGAATATTTCATGTCTGAGTGGCATGACAATCCCTAGTGGGCCAAGGCCTACAATGCCCGTACTCTCTTTTAACCGAGATGCGAAGTATATATCCCAGTTAGGTGGTCAGCTTAACGTGAAGTCACCAGTGTTGAGCTCCCATACATGCATGCTTATTGACCCACTGAAGGGATTGAAAGGATGAGTCCAGCTCGAGGATAGAACATAGGAACATAGGCCTTGGAAGTACGAAGCGCTACCACTAAATTGCTTCCGAATTTAATTTAAATACAGATGCCAACAATAATAGAAGTTTTCGTTAAAAAGGTACCTATGTTTTAAAGTATTTTTGATATTGGTACTTATATATATATATATTATATATTAATTGATATATATATATATATTATATATTAATTGATATATATATATATATATATATATATATTAACGATATTGGTACGTTGTGGGCAACAACCTAAGATTTTTGTAAGGTATTCTTCCAGAATGTATTTGTATTCCGGAAGAACTTTTCACAGATAGTAGGTCGAATTCATGGGTCGTAGTTGGTTGGTTGGATTTTGTGGCGCAAGGTTCAAAAAGGACATGCTGCGCAATCACAGGTCGTAAGAGAAGAAACCCAAAAATCACCATTGAAATTTTCATATTTTTCGTAAATATGTACTTTTTTTATTTCACAATTAATGTCCTACATGTAAAATAATATCGTGTTTAGTAATACTTTCTAATGCTAAAATTATCATTAACCTCTGATATATGTCATCCATAATTCATCTTTTATTATTTATTATATCTTCTATTTTTTAAGTACTGGTTAGTTGAATATTCGTATTGTATGAATTTCTACTGATTTAAAAGATCTTAGACAAAAAACAATGTTTTCAAAAGAGATCAAAGGAGCTTTATCTCTTTCTAATCTCTATTTCTCTTCTGGAAATAAGAAACTTTATTTTGCATAAAAATTCCAAAAAAATCATTCAGTTTGAACTGTGAGAAAACATTCAGTATAAAGTAACTCCACCTGTACTTCTTTCTCGGTACTTTCCAATATTTTTATATACCTGTATTCTCTTTTTATATGCACCATAAGTTTGCAGTTAACCTTACAGTTCTCTATTCAATTACTATTTTTTATTGCTTCAACTGATAGATTTAAAAACTTGATATTGCATTTATATTCTGATTTATTCTGGCATATCCTTTAAAAGCACGGGTTTTCCCTTGCCCTGCATGTCATGATGGTAATTACATGTCATAACTTATCCAATTTATCTTTCTAAATTACTTAATAGAATTAATACGGTTCACCATTTTAAGACTTTTAATTTTGATTCCGTTTTCTTCCCCGTGGGAAACAGTTATATTAAAAACGACGGAGGAGATATTTATCTTACTTAAAATAATTCCCAAAGTGTGTAAACAGAAGGAAAGAAAAATATCAGTCGATTTGTTTGCCTTTTCCAATTCTAATACTGTTTTCATTTTTACTGCAAAACAAATGAAAGTTTCATGTTGCATATCTAATCAATAAAAGGGAAAATGCCATGGTTCCTATGAGCATGATGTAGTGCATACATACATAGTGGTGTAGATGAGTCCCTATCTTAAGGTTAATGGTTTGGAATACTCAACCATTCCCAAGCACCTTGTAGTTTCGAACAACGGTCAAATGATAAGGTCACACTGGAGTTGTGACCTTATCATTTGACGCACTTCCTCTCCACCAGAGAAAGAACATAGGACGTCATAGATTGACGTTGGTATGTCCCCAACCCACAGAATCTCGGTAATACAATGAGGGAGAATGTGGTCCCCCTTCCAATCACTGCCCTTATCAAACGATGCTACACTTTGTTAATGTTAACGGAAATCGGCCGGAAGTTACTGGAGCTATGATCATGATGTTGTAAAGAATATCCTTTCGTAAAAGGCTACCAATAGCTCACATACTAGTAAGCAGCTTTTTTAAACCAAGTTATAGCATTAAGCTTTTAACATTAAGCACGTACAATGTTTTGTTTTAATATAACAGAAATACCTCCGAATCGAACTATAATTTAATTGGCGGGATTTCCCCTTCTCTTCTTAGATTCATTCCGGAATCGCCTGGTTGGCTGGTATCACGTTGTAAATATGAAGAAGCTGCAAAGATTTTCATTACCATCAACAAAATCAATGGTGGAACTATTCATAATGAAAACACCATTTTGGAAAAAGTTACGGTCAGAAATATAACCTAATTTGCAAATTATTCATTTTTTATAAACTAAGATTAATACATTTTACTTCTTCATCATTGTAATATACAGGGTGATCTTTTTTAAAGTGACAGTATTTGGAGCGTCCTGTAGCGCGATCTAATAACCGAAATGGCACCAAACTTGGTATTTAGTCTAATCAAGACATGGGAAAAAAGATTCCGTGAAAAAAAAAATTTATTTCTAAAACTTGCCACTAGGGCGTTTTGTGGCGCTGCTATAGCTTGCAATAACGAGAATTAGCATAAAACACGGTATCAAAGAAAAATGCAAACGTTGTGCGATGACCGCACCAGAAATAGGGCCTATAAAAACAAGTAGTAGACAGCTCCAACAAATAATCTCAGATGAAGTAGACGAGCTCCAGTGGCCATGCCTCTCACGTTACCGGAACGTGCGTTACTGGTGTATTATATGAATAAGTGTAATGCATCCGCATCTCTACGGGAGTTTCGAACCAAAAGAAAAATTACGAAAGGCTCTTCACCGTTTTGGGGTTATTTGAAATCTCAAGTTTATGTTGGTGGAGCATCAAATGTGTCTATTCGAAAGGACAACATAACAAAGACAGTGCAGACTATTCCTCGTGACATGTTACGTACTGCTGTGAAGAACGTGGCGCATATAATGCTCGGTGTTATTTCTGAGAATGGTGCTCACATTGAATGTGGTCTAATTCCACACCGGGGAAGTTAATGTAGTAAATAAACATTAATATTTTATCTGTATGATTTTATATGTTAGTACTTTTCTTTTCTCACATTTTATACATAAAATGTATAAAATGTGAGAAAATTAAGGTGATAATGGTGAACCTTAAATGTTTTCTCTATACCACCGCTGGGGCATTTTGTGGCGCTTTACAAAAGCGCCACAAAATGCCCTAGCGGTCGTTTCTGGAATTAGTTTTATTTCATGGATCCCTTTTTCCCGTGTTTTGATTAATCTAAATACCAAGTTTGGTGCCATTTCGGCTATTACAAAGCGCTACAGAACGCTTCCAAACACTGTCACTTTAAAAAAGATTACTCTTTATATATATATGATTTTTAAATTAATATTACATGTCAATTATATGAGTTGAGTTTCATCTTTTGTCTATTGTTTTTAGGAAATAGGAGAAATACATGAGAGAAAACGTTCTAATGAGCCAGAACTACCCTATATTGAAATTTTTAAGCACAAACTTGTAAAACAAAGATTTTTTCTTGTAACCATTTGCTGGTAAGAAAACCAATATTATTCACTTGTTGAATGTTTTAATTGTTTTAAAGTATCAAATTGGGATTTCTCATAATGACGTCCTAAGAGCCAGGTTGCTAGATAATCAAAGAAATCTGAAACTATTACCAAGCTTCAAAATTGACATGATAAATTATACGGCAAATGTGCCAACATATTTTCAAATTAGCCCTGTTTTGTGATACAACTACCCAAATAGAACAACAAATTCTAATTTGATAAAACAAACAAGATATTCGTTTTCTAAACACGTATCGAAGTAATACTGATCTAGACATCAGTTATATCTTTACGAGATTATCGAAGCAAAATAAATTGCTATTTGTCGATGTTACCTTGATTTATGATTATTTCACATTTAAATGAAGTTAAAATTAGAAGTTTTTTATGGAACTATCATTTTCTTTTTCAATTCTTCTCGCAAATTCAAAGTATTATTAAGCAAATTAATGTATATAAAATATAATATGCACTGAAAGTTCAGAATCTTTTTCATGATAAATAAGCACCCAGCACTTTTTCTTTATATACCAAAAATCAAAATGGGTGCTAAAAATGTTTTAGACCAGAAAAAAAAACATGGTAAAAGCTTGTGAATCGCGTATAACTTCGGTTGTGATATATCATTTTTTAAAACAATACAGTTCTTGAAATTACTTACACAGTATCTTTAGATTAATTTTAGAATTATTTCTTCGAATTACGTAGATCAAATAATGCAATTTTATATGTGACTATTTAATAAATGTCTAATTCTAAGCTTCAATTTTAAAAGCAAGAAATCTGACGTCTCCTTAAATAGCTTGCTTTTGATTAAAATCCCTAAAATATTAGGTTGATTAAAAACTAATCCATAATTTTTTTGGTAGGAAGCTGAAGTGATCAATATCTCATAAAGTATTCATCAAGCAATTTCAAATCTATGCTCGTTTAAAAGGCGACTTTTCGCACTAAAAATTCTTTTGTTCTTTTCCTTTCGGTCCAATCATTTATGAGTTAAAAGGTGTTAAATGCTGAATTTAACGAAGATAAAATTCGGCACATTTTATGATTTTTCTTTGATAAAGATGAAAATACAAACTATGATATTAAAATTGGGATTGTGTTTATGGTTCCGATACAACAATGGCTAGTAGTGTGCAATTTTTGTATTGTCGATTTAGGTATTTTCGATGATAAAGATGCACCTCAATTAAGAATATCGTCATCGAAATTGTTGATAAAATGTAAAAAATTATCAAAGCTAACCATTTGTTAACAATCATAGCATCGCCCAGAACCTAAAAATCAATTTTAAATAATTTAAACCTTTTATGCTAAGCGAATCCGAAACAAGTTACATAAAGTTCATGTAAAAATAATATCTTTTTCCCTAACCTTATATTAAATCCAATTTTTTTTACATTGATAAAAAACAATTTAAACCATTTTCCTAGTTAATTAATTTGTTTGATTAATTATTCAAATTACCTATGATGAATTAACATGACCTTATGCTTTAGATATTTTTTTTGCTTCAAAAAATTAAGAGTTTATATTTTTGTAAGTATTTAAAAAAGAATAAAAGATCTATGAAGATGATAAAATTTTGTTTTGAATGCTTAGGATGTGCAACAGCGTCCCGTACTTCGGCCTGCAGATGAACACAAGGAACCTTCCAGGAAATCAATTCATCAACTTCTTTTTGGCTGCCGTCGTGGAAATACCAGCGCACTTTGCAACCTGGTTGCTCATGTCTAAAGGTAGAAGGATTTGCATGCTGTTAGGATTATCGTTAAGCGTGATCTCTTGCTTCCTTACTTTTCCTTTGAAAGGTAAACACTAATTTCTTTTCAATTTGTCTACAAAAAGATTTCTCACTACAAGTTGAGGAACAACTTTGATATACCCTCCCAAAAATTAAGTGCCAAATCTGGCACTCCCTACGGACTTTTTAGGGTTGCTTTTTCTTATTTTGGTGTTGGCGATTTAGATTTTTTCAGCTTTTAGGTTTCTGCTGTTGTCAAATTTAGTATTTTGTATTTTGTACCATTTTTTGAGTTTTTTTAAATTTTTTTTTTGTTATTAATTATTTGTATTTTGCGAGAATCCATCTTGGAGAGAACAAAAGTGACAAAAACAGGTATTTTGCTTGGCGTGAAAAAAAGTCGCCAAATTTCCGATTTGGGGGGGGGTATATCAAAGTACCGTATTTTTCGCCGTATAAGACGCACCGGCATATAAGACGCACCCAATTTTAAAGGAGGCAAATCTAGAAAAAAAAGATTATGAACCAAATTCTGTAGTAAAATATTTTATATCAACTGTATAACGTGCACGATGACTCCCCGTGGAATTGTTTCTTTTGGGAATGTTTTCCTTTTAAAGATCAACATTTGCGGCACTTTGGCACCATCTGCACAGCAGGACAGCACAACCGAAAAGTGGGTTTTCTCATGCCCTGAGGTTTTTAAGGTTATGCTTTGGGCTCCTTTGTTATCTACAGTTCTGTTAGATGGCACATCAAACGTTAGCGGGACTTCATCCATGTTCCCAGTCTGGCTCATTTCAAAGTTATTCTTCTTCCTCGCATCAATAACAAACTTATGAAAAGACAGAATCTTTGATTCGTATTCCTTGCCATGGTGGGCTTTTGTATTTGCCGTATAAGACGCAGGCACTTTCCCCCCTCCCCCGATTTTGGGGAGAAAAAGTGCGTCTTATACGGCGAAAAATACGGTAGTTCCCAAGTTGATTCAAAATGAGTGAGACGAAATTTAAAAGTATATAACTATTTACGTTAAATTTGATTCGCTTCCCGACCAGTTTTGTTATGTGTTTAACCACATTGAAAATTAATTTAATAAAAATATATGATGCTTTGCAATGGGTGTCATTTTTTAATCAACTTGTATTGCAAGAGAACCACAAATTTATGCGTAAATGAATAACAAATTTAATTATGCTGCATGCTTGAAAAAAATCCATTTAATTATTAATTAATATTGTGTATTTTATTGGTAAATAATAATATTTCAACTATATCACTCAATGTGACTTCGAAATACTAATTTGTTGAAAAAATCTTTAATTATCTTTGGTGAGTATCATAAAGTGAGGTGACGGAATTCAACATTACAAGGCTTCAGAATGTTACTTACCATGCGAATTACCAGTTGAATAGCAACAGAAAAACTTTACTGAAACAAGTTTCATAAGCCTAATACTAAGTGAGAAAATATTCAGTGCTTCAAATTTGCAAATTTCCTTCCGTTTCTATGACAATATGAAGGCTGTAAGTAACCCTAGAAGAATTAATGCGTTGTCTGAAATGCCTCTTAAAGTAACACAACTTAAGTGTTCAAATAACTTAGCTTACATATTTTTGTTAGAAGAAAGTGTCGTAAAATATTATGATCATCTTATAGATTATGATAAATCATATATTGCCTCGACCATCTTGGCGAAAGCTGGTACCAGCTCTGTTTACATGACAGTCTATGTATTTACTCCAGAACTTTTACCAATTCCATTGCAAAGCAAAGGAATAACGATGTCTTGCTTGATGGGAGCCGTGGCAGGGTGCTTCTCTTCATATGCTGTTTTGATGGTAAGAAAGTTCAACTTCTATTGCAATAGTAAGATGTAATGCTTCTTCATGTATTAAATTGGATTGTCGGAAAGTTCTTGCCAATATTTTAGGACAATTAAAACGCAACTTATTTAAATATTGATATACATTTATTAAATTACATAAATACCATTCTGCTTTATAATATTTCTCCATCTTTAGTGTAGCTTAAGAATTCTGTCCTTCCAGAATCTCTCAGATTTCTCGACAAAAAATGTGTCCAAATGGGTTTTCAACTCAACCAAAGAGTCGAAATTTTCCCCATTAAGGGAAATCCTTCATCCAGCATGCTCGCCATAAGCAGCACATATCTTATTTGCCGCTTGTGTGTCATTTTTGCCCATTCGGAAAAATAAAAGCTTTAAATGCCTTTATTTGCCACCCTATTCTAAGGAGTACAAAAATGATAACGAAATTAACGAAAATTAACTAACCGTAATTAAACTTATTTCTAAATATGGCTTCTAATAATCTTTTTTAGAATATGTACACATATCATTTGTTTTCAATAATTATGATATATTGATACATTGCATCAGGTCTCTTGTGCTACCTATCGAAAATCGGCACCAATTTTCCGGACAACCAAATATATTACTATAGAATGAAATTCTTTTTGTAAAGAATATATAAACTAAAATGCTACTGGACCTGTCATTTCATACAAGCGACACAGTTTATTAATAATTTTAAATTCATTGTTTTCATTTTGTTAAAAATTCATTATTAATATATTATGCAACAATTATTGTGTAAACGTGATTTCTTTTGGCACAGCTGTCGTAAAGTGTCATTCACAAATTTTTGAATTTGGGGAATTTTTTTGGCGTTTATCATATTTTATTTGGTAACCTGGAATTGTTATTACATTAGGAAATCGAGAATACACAAATTATATTTAGCAAAATAATGCATGATATTTTTGCAACCTTTGTATTCACGTCATCGCGAGGTAATTCAGAACACTTTCACAGCGCATTTTAGTAAGAAAATAATTTTTATGAGGTTATGTTTTCGTTTTCTTTCTAAAATCCTAATATTTATATATTTGCGTGTCTTATTATTAATCCACTTTAATTTTATCATTTACATGCGTAAGCGTTTTTCAGGAAATAATTTATTGAATCCTAATTAAGTCATATTGGCATTATTATTTATATTCACTTGGCCAAATAATTAAAAAATTCACCAAGGGGATTATATGGCAGCACGTGTCTTTCTTTTTAAAAAGTAGCCCATAAATTAATTTATAATTAAAAAAGAGTTAATCAAGAATTAATTCCGAATCTTAAAAATAAAGATAACATTTCGAACACCCATGTACGACAATGTCAAAATAATATAATCCCAAACTAAAATCTCAAAAATTTGACCTTGGTCTGGATACAATTTTAAATCAATTGCTGAACTTCTAGCATCATGAATTATTAACTCAAATTATATATTGATACAGGTATCAAATCTTGTAAAATGAGTAATTATGAAAAATTTAATTTATGGCTCAATATAAGTCCTGATTTTAACTATAATAATTAAAAAATCATGAATTATGTCAAAACTGGAAAGCGAAAAAAAAAAATACAATTAGCATGGCCTCATATTAACATAGGCAAACAGCCAACATTGCTGTCTGTTGTTACTGAAGTTCAGTTGGTTTTGTTGTTATTTATGACATTTGGAGATGCGAAGCCCGCCCGTCAGGGGACTGGGCGAATGAAGTCAAAAAGAGCGTCTTCCGTTTTTAAGTAAAGCACACTGATATGAAGATGAAAATACGACTTTTTCTTTAGATGGCAGCACCATCTGGTCTTCCAATTTAGAGATTGAAGCCATAACCTGGCTCCAACCACCCGAGAGATATCAATTTGGAATGGGAACATGGAGGACATTGCGACCACGACACGTACCACAGTCGCTATAAGTCAACACGACGGAACTTGGGCTAGGCCGGGATTGTATAATTTGATGTAAAATGTATATATCAGATTCCCACTAAAATTAGTATTAGTATTTGATTCAGCACACAAATGTTTTGTAGTCTTTATAAAACCTCCCCCTCTTTCATCAACAATTTTGTAAGTTGAATACAAGATGTTATTCTTCTAGTTTTAACATAACATGATCATGAAATTTCGTAGATTTTATCACATTTTGTATTAAAGTATTAGACATTTCGTGTTGTTACAATCTTCTTGGTGACAAATGCCAAATATGGTGAAACAGACGTAAAGAATAGTTTTTTTTTTTTTTAAGCAAACACTTTCTGCAGAATTGTTTCAATTACCATAACTACTATTTCTTTAGCTTGAAGCTTTCCCATGAGCTAAAAACCTAAAAACAATGAGCTATAAAAAACCAAGAGCTAAAGACCGTGAACTAACACAGCTATTTTCAAACTCAGGCGTCTGACTCCTTGCTTTACTTTCAATTAACTCATTCTAAACATGTTGAGGAACAAAGCATACAGCAGCGAAGCTGCTTTTACTTCTTCGTCTTGATGTATTAAATCGGACAGTAAGGAAAAGAAATAGGTAGGAAGAGTCTGGTGACTAAGAGAGGAGGGGGAGAGGGTTCGTCCGAAAGGCGAACGCTCATTGGATGGTGACTACAAGCCGTCATGAGAAAAGAGAGAAGAGGAATAACTTTTCGAATAAGAAATAAATATTTACAATTTGGAATGGAAATGGCTGGACAGAACCGCGTCACTGAGGTAATGTGCGGCCAGCGGTCTGATTTTAACATCCTCTGCTAAGTTAGTGCAGTGGAAAATTTCATTGAATTTTGCCTCTTTGCAGTTCTCAGCTTCGTTGAAGAATTTAATGTTAAGCTTGGCAATATGTTGTGAGAGGTAATCAATCTTCAGGTCTCTGAGAATAGAATTATTCGTTAGGTAATAAGGTGCTCCGAGAAGGCTGCGCAGCATTTTATTTTGGAAAATATTGAGGGATTTGATTGTGGTTTTGTCTGCAGTACACCAAGCTGGGGATGCATAAGTTATTATTGGTCGGATCATGGAGGTGTAGATAAGTTTTTTCAGTTTGATGTTAGCGTTACTTTTATAGCCAATTAATGGTCGTAGATGTTGAAATGCAGTATAAGCTTTTGTGATTTTCTTTTTTACGTGGGGTTTCCATGATAAATTTTGGTTGATGGTGAGGCCTAGGTATTCGGCGTTTACGACAAATGGAATTTCTTCTCTGTACATTGAGAGGACCTCGGTTCGGGTGGTTCTGCTGCCTGGTTTCTTTATAATAATAGCATTTGACTTGCTGGTGTTAATCTCTATCTTCCATTTATTGCACCATTCCTCGATGCTGTTTAGCTTTGTCTGTAATTTGGTGATGGCCAGATCTACAGATTTTGACTTCTGGATGATGCCCGTGTCATCCGCGTAAAATGCGGTGATGCTGTTGTGATCAGAGCGATGCACAGGGAAATCAGTGGTGTAGAAGAGATAGAGGATGGGCCCTAGGATACTACCCTGGGGGACACCAGCTTCAATCGGTCTATGTGATGAGAGAGTTTTATTGATTTTAATGCGAAAGTTACGCTGTGACAGATAATTTTTGATGAGTATGATTAGGTTTTTGTTAAAATTTAGGTTTTGTAGTTTGAAAATCAGCCCATCATGCCATAACCTGTCAAATGCTTTGGAGATATCAAGCATGACGAAAATTGATTTTTCTTTGTTTGCAAGACCTCTTCCCATGAATTCCAAAATTCGGACGAGCTGTTTGGTGGTGCTGAGATTTTTTCTGAACCCGTACTGTTCGTTTGGGAGACTTGTTAGATAAATTTTAATTCTTTGGTAGATAATTTTCTCAAATACCTTTCCAAGAGAGGAAAGTAAACTGATTGGCCTGTAATTAGATGGCATCACTAAGTCCTTTTTCGGCTTGGGAATCATAATAATGATAGCTTCTTTCCAGGTTTGGGGAAAGTAATTTAGGCATAGACATCTATTAAATATGTAGCTAATTTCTTAGATGATGTTAATCGGCAGTTCTTTTAGCATTTTATTGGTGATTTGATCCTTGCCTGGTGATTTCCGGGGGTTAAGTGTTTGAGAATATTTTGTATTTCTTCGGGAGTCGCGGGTTCTATTTCGGTACTGATCAGTTCTGCTGTCTGGATTTTTTTACTGGTTTTTCTGATCAGTTTTTTGAATTCTGTGTCATTAACTGTGTTGTTTGTTCTGAACTGTTTCTCCATACTGTCGGCAAATGCCTCGGCTTTTTCGGAATCTGTAAAAACGAGCCCGCGTTGCCCGTGTAGGGGTTTGCTGGTTCGAATCCGGGGTTTGAGACAGTGGGCGAACTTCCAAACTGAATTGTCATCAGTGCTGAGGGTTGAGAGTCTTTCTTCCCATTTTTTAGTCTTGTATTTGCCTATTTCTAATTTAATGATTTTATTTTGTTGGTTTATTTTAGTTTTGTATTCCGGATTTAAGGTTTTCCTGTATTTTTTCCTGTTCCTGTTCCTTTCTTTTATGAGGTCTCTGACTTCTTTGGGAAGCTTATAATAATTTTCCAGCCTTTTTCTTTCCTCTGTTGCGTTTTTATGCGCATCCAAAATTTCTTTGTTTAACGCTTGAATAGAGATTTCTGCATCTATGGTGTTAGTGATGGTGGGTGACTTCCAATTTCTTTGAATTAGTATGTTGGTATAGAGGTTCAAATTTGTGTTTTTGACGGTTTTTAGAGTGTCGTTTCTGATGATGTTGATTGAGGCTATTACGGGTAGGTGGTCCGAGCTGAGGTCGTTAATGACGTCTGCAGCGATGTTGTATTCGGTATTCGTTAATAGGAAATCCAATATGTCTGGCTGTTGTGCAAGAAAGGTTGGATAAAAAGTTGGTTCCATGGGTGTGAACACGGTGATTGGTTTATTTTGGAGTAGATTGTATAATTTACTGCCATTCTTGTTGGTTGCTCTGCAACCCCAAGCTTGATGTTTGCTATTAAAGTCTCCCAAGACAATGGTTTTAAATTGAGATGTGAAGAGGTAATTTATGTCTGCATCTGTCAGGCTTCTATCTGGAGGGTTGTAAAGTGCGCAAATTTTTAATTTGATTCAGTCTGAGAATTCTGCTATGGCGGAGACTTCCTCAAATCCTTCATCGTTCTTGCTGCTGTACAGTGTTGATGGTATTGAGTTTTTGACAAATAGAGTCACTCCACCCCCGCGGTAGAGTAGTCTATTTGTGGAATACGTTTTATAATTAGCGATGTTAAAAGTGTGACTACCATTTGCATGTGTTTCTGTAACAGCGCAAATGTCCAGGTTTTGACTTACAAGAAATTCTTTGAATTCTTCCAGTTTTGTTGTTAGGTTGTTGGCATTCCAAATGCCTATCTGAAGTAATTCAATGTTGTTGGGTGTGTTAGTCATTTCTGCTTTCGTTTTTGTCATTAGATGCTGGTGTTGCTGAGTGGGTTGCAACTAGTCCAGTTTTTTGAATATAGGAAACTATGAGTTTCAGTTGGTCAAGGATTTCCTTCGCTTCTTGGATTACATTACTACTGGCCGCTTGAGCATATGAGCGATTTTCGACGACGACGCCTTTTGTAATCTTGATGGTTGTGCTATCCTTGCTTTTGATTTTGGTAGCTTCTACGAATGCTGTACAGCCTCTAAAGTTTGCTGGGTGATCACCCTGGCAGTTCGCGCATTTAGCGGAAGATCTCTTGTCTTTTTGCACTCGTGGGAAAAAATCAATTAACTCATGGCTTGGCCAATATTTATACCTCTTCAATGTATGGCATGGAAATTTCTAGAACATTTCTTCAGTAATCCTTTAATAAATCAGCTCCTATCGGTCCTATCAACTAGAAACTTCAAAAACGTTAGTTTATGTTTTGTCGCCAAATATTTCACTAAAATTTGCCAAGCTGCCTTACATTTTGCGAACTTATTTCTCAGCTTTGAAAACCGCTGTTTCTCCAGAATAAACTTTATTTATACAGTAATTCCACAAATTAAATGATAAAATAATTCAAATAAATAAGTACTTAAATATAAAAATATGACATTCCTACAAATATTTACCCTATTTTCATTTTCTTAATATTTTTTCTTATCTACTTTACTTAAAAATTGGTTTCTAATCTTACGTAGAACTTTCAGCATATCATAATTTCCATTTCCTACGAATTAATTTTCTAAAAATACCAGAATTTTTGCTGCAAATTACTTGCAGTGTCTTCTAATTTGGGTTAATAATCTTGAAATTTCTTTCTCACTAAAACTTCTGCTTGATATTCAGGAAATCCTTAGAAATTAATTACGTTTATTCTGCAATATGTTACTTCGACGCACCTGCTGATATTTGACTTGAATCAAAATTGGTAATTTTTAATGAATATATTTTAAATTTTAGGCCAAATATGGGAAATTTGTGTCATTTTTAGTTTTTTCCGCTTTAACTGCCATTGGATTCGTATGTGCGTGCTTGCTTCCAGAGACGGTGGATAAAAAAGTCCCACGCACGATTTCTGAAGTCGAACATTTAGACAGTAGACACTGTCTTTGCAAATGGTAAGTTGAGAATATGAATTGCATATTGAATCTCGTTTAAAAAATCTTTACACATTTCTTTATAATAAATCTTTTAGAAATAGTTATCTCGCTTAAAATAAATGAAATGAATTTTAAAAAATTATAGAAATACTGTTCGAGGATCAAAAAATTTGATACAAATGGAAGGTTAATATTATATACATAATTTTCAAATTAAATTAATATTTAAGCATTGTGTTGCCAAGTTTTGGATTATGTTCTCTTCAAGTTCAAAGTTAATAAAATGACTTTAATCAACTATACCATCATCAACTAATTTGCTAAAGTATAGATACAAATTCCAGCAGGGTTTGAAATGCTGGTTTAAAGTTGTAGCTCCTTTGAAATGTCATTCTATGTGTCAACAAGAGATAAAATTAATAGACAAAAATCAAAAAAAAAAATCCTTAACTCTACAACGCTTGTGAAGTTTTGACTTTTTCCTCTAGAGTTGCCCAAATTTCTTTTCCTATAATTCAGTTACCACTTGCTTTTTTTTTAGATCCTTCTCAACCTAATTCAATCATTTTAGCTTTGACTTTCTGTTTTTTTTTGCCGCCCAACCTGTCTAGTGGTTACCGTAACTGACTACGGGTGGGGAGGACCTGGGTTCGAATCCTGGCTCGGGCATGGATGTACTTTCCTTTATCTTCCTATGTGTTTCTTGTCCTTTCCTCAGATGATGGATGAATGTGACCAGCCCTATAAATGAGTTTGTGGTGGTGTGACGTGGGTAATGCTACTCGCCTCCGTGACTTGGTTCACAGGTTCCCACCGGGTAACGAACGATTAAGTAGCAGTTTCCGGCTTTGTTGTGGCGAAAGGTGCTCGCCATTAGAGAAAAAATTTTTCTGTTTTTTCTATTATTACAAAAATATTTTCGAAATTCTTTCGGCAATATCCCGATGGAGTTCCTGCTTTTTCTTAGTATTCTTATTCTTCTGTGTTGAGAAATTGTGAAAGCAACATCTATGTACTGCAAGAAAAAGCTCTGCTAAGTAGTTTGTTTAGTGGTGGTCGTTATAATAACAAGAAGTGTTTATTTCAAATGAGGATTGAAGGTATAAGTTGGAGATACATTAAGTAGTAGTTCATGGGATTTTTAAAGCATTCAATATGTCAAAGTTGATGCTTCTCTTCTTGCTCCTCCCTTCGAAAATGGAATGTATCTCGTTTCCATGGCAAAAGACAGACACAGAAAAATTAGCGAGAGCTATCCATGTAGAAGACAAACTAGTACCATTGAGAACTTCAGTTCTTAGTAAGATGATTCAAATTGGTCAGGTCAAGAAATGGATATTAAATGAAGATTAATTACTTAATTCTCACCAGGCTGCATGTTAGACTTGTGAATGGCAAACATATTCTATAAAGCACACCAAATCTATGGTGTGCTATAAAGCACACCAAATCTCAGAATAGAGTGAACTTAGTATCACTTCTAAAAATCGATATAAAATTGATAAATCGAAAAAATATTCTGAGAACGGATCAACAAATTTTTATTACTTATAACAATAATTTTAATCACTGTTTAGAAAAAATAATTGGAATTTCATAAGTACTGCTTTTAATTTACTCTAAAATTGTTCAAGGCATCAAGTAAAGTATATCATTGTATTTTCATAGTCCCTTATATAAATCAGCTTTTGTGTTTTATGAATCTGTAGTGTAGCCAGGTGTTTACTTTTTAATACTTTTTATAGTTTTTAAAAACATAAAACTTGAAATTTACAATAAAATATTTTAGAACAATGTTTCACAGTTTCAAAATGTGAACAATTCGGTTTTAAAATTCGTTATTAGAAGGCTGCAAAAAAGCTCCATTTTAAAAAAAATATTTGGACACAAATTTTAAAATAATAAAGCAAAATATTCATTGCATTTAAATTATTCAATATATTTTACTGATAAATTCCGGATAAATATTAACTTTTAATGGAAAAACTTCGAGTAAGAAAAAGGTTTTGTTGTCGTTGAATATATTAGCTGTATCATATATCGTTATATACAATGTATTTTCAGAATTATTTATTAATTAGAGTTATTTAACAAAGTACTATAAATAACCGCGTGTTAATAAAGCATGTTATGGTGTTGGTATGGGCAATTCAAAGGTATATAATACTTTTGCTAGCAACAAAATGTGTAAAATGGATTCTATTATCATTTGGACGTGTGTCATGTCAACAAAGGCGGAGATCATAAAGGATATTTGTACAGAGTCTATAAACCTGGAAAATAATTTCATGCAAGTCCATAACCTTTAAAGCTAATTCGTCAATTTGAATGCAGCAAAACAAAAATTCGTAGTGATTTACTTGGGAATCGCTCATTATATTGTAAAATCTTTTTAAATTAAATACAGATAAAATATCAACCTTTACCTTGAAACAACTATTGATTTAACATAAAAGTTGAATCGATTCGGTAAATATTAAAACCAACAAATCCATTATGTATGCCACAATAAAAAAGGCGTTACAAAAAACCTATATTTTTGCTAATATACATAATATGATAATTGAAACATTCTACGCTGGAATTATTATATTACGTATGATTGACATAATATAATAATTCAAGTTTTGCAAACTTAAAACTCTTTTTCCCAAAGTGACTTCATGCTTCCCTAGAATCAAATAATTATATTCAAATCATGGTATCATAGCATTCAAAATGATGATGATGAAATTTTATTAGAATGAGAATGCATATAAATATTAGTGCGCAGAAAAAATACAAAGTATAGTTCATCTGCGCATGTCATTCCAAAAATATTCATTCAATGAATCAAATTAGTTTTAATATAGTCACAATCTTATTGCTAACATTCATTCAATAATAAATTTACGTGAATCTTATTCATCAATACTAAACTCTACTTTGAGTACAAATGTTTATTTCGTTTATAATCTATAATAATAAAAGCAAGTGTAATGTGTCTGTCCGTTTGTCTGACCGAGCTCTCCAGCCAAATCTATCGCACGCAGGGACCTGGAATTTTTTACACGGAAGCACAAGGGGGCTGGCCACCAGACCTCGAAGCCCGATTTTCGATTTTTGAATTAGAAATATTTTAAAAAAATTATTTATAAAACTTCTTCTCGAGATCGCTGCTCGCCGATAGCTGATTCCGGGGTTGTACCAGCTCCTTTTGAGAAACAATTCTGGCGACCATCTTTTGGAAAATTTTCCGTTTAAAATATTTAGGATATATTGTTCCTTTTTATCGACGGGGAATGTTGTGTGGGGGGGGGAAGAGAGAGAGACAGTCTACGTGTCCTACACTACTATTCCTGCGCTATTCACTTATCTGCATTTTCTAAATGCACGGGCAACGCCGGCGGGTACAGCTAGTGTACTATATATCGAAGATGGAGATTATAAACATTGTATTTCTTTAACTGTTATCTATTTGTGTACCGAAAAATAAATAAATAATGCATTACTTTTTCTGTTAGAATATCGTATAACGGTAAATAGTTCTACAACCACACATTTTTTTTCAGTAATGCTACTGTTGAAGAATCCACATCAGATAGAATGTTGACGTCATAAGGCAGTTCTTACCTGTCCATTGAAGAAAATGCCTCTTCTAAGAGAAAAGAAGAATTTGGAAAATATTCGAAACCATGATTGCGCTTTTGCTATTGAAATTTCGAATTGTTACTTAAAACAAATATTTAATAAACTTGACGTCTTAGCATGTTTCTCAATTAACTTTTGAATAATACTACCCAACCTAGAGCAAGAGCATGAAGTACTTATTAATGTAAAAGATAAAAGGAAAGGTAAAAAGTATCGCGCTTAGGGTAAATAGAAAATTTTAAGGATGATTATTGTGATTTTAAGTTTTGGAAGAAATAGTATTTAACTTTCAATCGATAAAACTTATGGGGATTTATGAGGAGCTTATGAGAGACTACTTATGAGGATTTTAGACAGTGATATCTGTAATGAGAGAGCATAGTCAAGAACATGAAGTACTCAATTAACATAAGGGCTAAAATGCATCACATTAAGGGTAATCAACAAATTTTAAGGATAATTGTTATGTTTTTGAGATTTGAAAGAAATAGTGTTTCAATAACTTATGAGGATTTATGAGAAACTTATTAACTATTTATGAGGATTTAGACAATGATACCTGTAATTATGTACCAGTAAAAACTGAGAATAATCAATTTCTTCTGTATACATACTTTAAAATAAAGTTGTTTTTAAAAAATATGCATCTAATTAATTTTTATATTGTTATGTAACTAAAACCTTTTTAAAACTTGTTACATTAAATTATATCTTATTTGTAAATTCGTGAATGGATGTGTGATGGGGTATTACTGCTGAGATTTTTTTAGTTTGTATTAATTATTTAGTTGTTACTTTTAGGACCTTAAAAGATCAACATACTTTAAAAATTAACTTTAAAATATCAACATTCTTTTAGGTTACCTTAAGTTATTGTGATATAATTCCAATTTTTATATCTATCAATCATAATTTTAAATGTTCTTCTCAATTCTCAAATATTTTTCAAATGAATAATTAAAGTACTTGACATGGCAATTTACGATCATCATCACATGACATCAATGGAGAGATATCAGACATTTATGATATTTCAAATAGAAATCAGCTCAAGGCAATATCTTTTGGCATCGTTACCTATCTAAATATGTCAGGGCTATCTTTACCAGAATATTACGGTTCTACATGCTTTAAATTTTCCTTTGATAGATATTATGTGAAAACCTTAACGCTGCTGTGTGAAAAAATTGTTTTGAAATAATTAAACTTCTTCACGAGATGTCAATTAATGACAACGTTAATGAAAAAATCGTTAAGAAAGGATAAATTAAATTGCTCAAATTAATTAACACATTATAAAATCTCATACAAAATTTCAATAACTTTCAAAGATATTGATGTTTACGTTGGCTTAAAATTATTTATTATAGTTTAATATTTTGATTAGTTTAAAACTAATTGATTGCCTTAAGCTTAAAATAGCTAATTCTTTATTTTATTTATTGTTAGATCAATAACAATAGCCTTATATTATTTCGATCTCAAGGCTCGTCGATAGAACAATCTCTTAAAAATCACAAGACTATGATTTATAGCAAATTCAACAAGATAGAGGAAATTCTAACTGCAGAAATCACAATTACACAGCTCCAATTCAGCTAATACAGTACAGGAAACGGATTCCAAATACAGAATCTCTAATGCCTCAGTCAAATAACAGTTTCTATGCACTAGTCTAACATTCAGAACTGATATCTTCAATTTATTCTTCTACTCTGGGCGGTGGTATTTATGACTAACTTGACGTGAAATTCTAAGAATTTCGCCAAGTTTCTGAAGGTTCTAGGCTATCTCGAGATTTTGAGACCTATTATATAGAGCTTCAGAGATAGATTTTTAAAGAAATACCTATTCCTCACCAAGTTGATAATAATCTCCCCCAAATCATTATAAATGACACTTTAACATACGCTTAAATTACACAAATTTTCTCCAAAATCTGAGTATTTCAGATATTTTAAGACAAAAGAGACAAGTATAAATTTATAAGAATATTATAAGTGCAAATTATTCAACTAGTTCATACTAGAAAATAATGATAAACTTACCGTCAGGATTTCATATCTAGAAATGTTTGTCAGTAGATTAGTATGACTACTTTATGAAACAAATTAGGAAAAATATGACTAATTAATACTTTATCATATAATTCAAAGTCGAATTTATGGGTAACAGTAAAATAATGGTAAAAGTTTTATTCAATGAAAAAAAGATAAAAAATTTAAAGATTCTATCATATATCGTTTTGTTAACACAGACATATATTGTCTTGATTATTGAACGGCAACTGCCACAGCTTACATTTCTTTTATAATTTGAAAAGAAAGTACCACTCTGTATTTGCAATACTTGGATAACAGCTTTGTATTCCTATATCGTGTTGTTTCCTTTGTTTTCTAGTAAAATGTTTCTAGTCCATGGATATCTTGTTAAATATTTTAAGATAAAAATAGAGTATTCATAGGGACTATTCACGTTAATAGTTCGTAAATAGTGTTCTTCTACCACTAGGAGACCGGTAGCTTCATGCCGCTTCCCGTTAAGATCAGCAAAACGTGACATCATTTGCCGCGGGCATTGATTGGGTGGGTGACCACATTATCCCTCACTGGGTTGCTGGGTCTCCATGGGTTGGGGTCTTTAGTCTGTGACATCCAAAGTCCTTCCGCTGGTGTGGCCTGGATTTGGAGAGGAAACCAACCTTGTCACCAGACTCTAGTTCAAAAATACGTGTCACTTGGTGGTGGGGGATTATTCAAAACTCTTTAACCTTAAGGCACAATCTAGGGCTCACCTGCACCGCTATATATGTATATTCTACTTCAAGGAATTGGGTTTGGGGAATAAGCTGCTAAATTAGCTACCAAATTCTATCTTTTTATCATTGACCAAAGTTACGAAATGTTTCATGTTGATAAAACTAATTCAATAAGCAATAATGCAATCCTAAATGAAGCCATTTTTATTTATTGTCAGTTAAATTAAAATTGTGATACCTAATATCCGTCATTTGGCAAATAAGTTTGGGGAAGAAAAAGACAGATTAAGTGAGGATCATTTGAATATGATTAATTAATACGCAACATTGTCACCAGCAGCAGATTAACATATATCCAAGGAATTTTTAGCATTTTATCTAAAACCTCTTTAAAGGGATGTAATTCCACATGTAGATACATGTATGTAAATGGGACACGATTCAATGAAACATGAGACAGATACTAATATAATTAACTATAAATACTTAAAACTAAAACCAAATATTGACTATTTTTATTTTCTCCTCTTAAATTTACCAACATTCACTGAAATATTAAAAGTCTACTTCGTTTGAATATCCACTGAAATTTAATCTTTTCCAAGGAAAATATCCTTCTCCTAATATTTAACTGTTAGAGCCTCAATTTACGTTGAATTAATCTTGATTAGATATAAAATGAATCAAATTTTAAGAACTTATTTGCCTGTTTCCACAGAAATGTATCTTAAACCATTGCTAATAGTACAATGTTAAATATAGTAGGTACTATTACAATTTTCATCCTCCTTTACAATTTTACATAATGAGAGTGGAATGACGACACTAAATTTTCTCTTCATTTAAAAAAATTGAAATTGCTCTAAGTTGCAAGCATGAAAGTTCAACCCCAAAATTTATAAATAAACAAATAAATTTTATTTTGCGAAATGCTTGTCAAATCTCTCTGATATAGATGGACAATTTTACATTTTTCTGATTATATTTACATCTAGAACAAAAATCAACAAAATCATTTCTGTAAAATGCTTTTTAACTGAAAAATATCGAAACAACAGACTAATTCATGATTTTTAATCAATTAGGAGTGAAATGAAGTTTAAAGATATTTTATTGGAGGTTGGCGCATCGGGGAGTTATCAAAAGCAACTAGTTTTCATTTTCTTAATACCCTGTTACACTATCTTTCCCCTATTCACGATGCCAGTCATATTTTTCACAAACGTACCAGATCATTGGTGTTACGTACCGGAAGTCGCCAGATCGAATCTTTCCTTGGATTTGCAGCAGGAGATTATTAGACCTGAGAGTGATCGAAAGTGCTCTAGGTATGATGTGGATTATGCAGGAATGGAAAAATCGGGGAACTGGACAATAAACAAGAACGCACCTGTGAGACCCTGCGACAAAGGCTTTGTATTTGATAAGCAGTATTTCGATGAGACACTAACAACAAGGGTATTTTCACAATCAATTACTGTTATTTTTAAGGTTTCCAAGCATTCGAATTAACATTTTGGTGAAAATGTACCTTAGGTCCCCTACTTGGCGCGTTTACAAAATCGCCGATGCCATGGCGGGAACTACTTTGATATACCCCCCAAATCGGAAATTTGGCGACTTTTTTTGTCGCCAAGATGGATTCTGGCTAAATACAAATTATTAATAACAAAAAAAAAGGTACAACATAGAAGAAAATTCGGTGAAAACGCGCTTTAGGTCCCCTACTCTGCTAACTTGGCGAAAGTGTGCTGTGGGTCCCGTACTTGGCAAGTTTTCAAAAACGCTGTTGCCATGACGATTACAGAATACGATTTTTAACGGTTTTAAACTAATTAGCTACCAATGAAAATGACCGATTTTTCAAACAGAAATTAATTAACGACCAATGAAAATGCTTAAAAAAAACCAATTAATGAGCATGCGCGAAAAAGCGCAAATTATTTGCTCCGGGGGTTGCCATAAAGAGCTCATTAGGTATAAAAACGTCCGGTTTACCACGCTTGGTGCATTTATCGCCAAGTTGGCAGAGTGGGGGACCTAAAGCGCAGATTAACGGAAAATTCCAAATTTGGCAACAGCAAAAACTTAAAAGCTGAAAAAACATAAATTGGCAACACCAAAATAAGAAACAGCAACACTAAAAAGTCCGTAGGGAGTGCCAGATTTGGCGCGTAACTTTTGGGGGGGGGTATATCATAGTTGTTCCTCATGGCGAAAATTCTACCACTATTTCAAAGTAAAACTTAATTAACGATCAATGAAAAGGCTAAAACAAAAGAGTAATTAATGAGTATGCGCAGAAAAGCGCTTCAAATTCGTGAGTTGGCGAAATAGGGGACTAAAAGCGCAATTTAACTAAAATTTTTAATGTATACACAATTTCTCGGTGTGCTTTGGGCCCCCTGCTTGGCACGTTACCAAAAACACCGTTGCCATGGCGAAAATTACACCGCTATTTCAAAGTGAACCTAATTGGTGATCCATGAAAATCCAAAATAAAAGATTATTAATGAACATGCGCGAAAAATCCCTTCGAATTCTCTCCTCCGGAGATTGTTATAGAGAGCGCCTTGGATAAAAAAAAAAAACGTCTGTGTTACCACGCTTGGGGCATTTATCGCCAAGTTGGCGAAGAAGGGATCTTAAATCGCAATTTAACCAATTTCTCTATAAAACCTTATAGAAGGCTATTGTGTAAGCATGTTTTTCTCGTTATAAAGAAAACTATAGAAAATTAGCAACTTAAATAATTGATTCTTTATTTAATAATAATATTCCTCTATTGTAAAAATATACTTGCAGCTTTAAATAATCATAATCGGTTAAATTGCAGTTTGGGTTCCCTTCCTCGCTAACTTGGTAATAAACGTGTCAAGTGTAGTAACCCGGACATTTTTCATCCTTAAGGCACTACTTATGGCAACCTCCAGTATTTGAAGAATTAATAAAATCAAATTTTTATTAATATTATTAATAAACTGAGATATTAATAATTTTTATTAATATTATTATTAATATTTTTATTACTATTTCAGTGTATTTTTTGTCATATAATTCATAAAAAAAAGCATTGTATTTGTTTTCATTGCCATATCAAAAGTGAAAATCATTATAAACACGTATTTAATTTTCGTCGCTATAGCAACGGCGTTTTTGAAAATGCGTCAAACAGGGTACCTAAATCACATTTTCACCTTCAGAATCTATCTGTTGGACAAACTTTGAAGCCTTATAACTCCTCAAAGTTTTCAAAAACTAGCTGAGAATACTAATAAACAATGCATATGTTTTTTTTTTTTTTTTTTTTTTAAATTATTATTTTTAAACTAAGATTTACTTAGCATCTTTCATCATTCTTTGCCATCGAGAGACAACAGGAACAACAAATTAAATGTTGAACTCCAGTTGCCACATTCAGTCCTTCGAGGGCGTGGGACGTGGTTAGTTAGGGGATCCATCTCGTTACCGAAAAGTAGTAAGTTGGAATTTCGACTTACCGAAGATCCGTCGTTTCAGTAAAAGTGGTGGGTGTGTTAAGATGTCTAGGTCGCAATGTCCTCACAGTGAAATGATACCTCTAGGGGTGGCAGGTCAAGTATTGGAGGTCATTTGCTTTGTCTCAGCTTTTTTGTAATCGTTTTTTTGGTTCTGTTATTCTATTGTAAGTATTTAAATAAATCATTTTCAATGCTAGGCGATGCTGTTTTATTTTAAAAATAATTAGTGTGCGCATTTATATTCAGCAAAATCCTTATCTAACGCTTACTCTAACATTTGTGAGTGTGCTTAAAAATATACGACCAAAATTTTCCTAC
>JAPDSC010093027.1:0-13457 GCA_026290005.1 Latrodectus geometricus | reverse complement strand
TCCACAATGAAAATCAAAAAAGTAGAATATTAAAACTGCAACTTGAACTTACAAAAATTTTAAGAAAGCAAAAAAAACAACAAGCGACCAATGAAAAGCTAAAAACAAAAGAGTAATTAATGAGCATGCGCGAAAAAGCCCTTCAAATTCGCAAGTTGGCGAAGTAGGGGACCTAAAGTGCAATTTAATTGGCTTTTTATATGATTACATTTCTGTAAATGATTTCAAACTGTTTTGCGGCCGATCTTTAGCTTATGGACTGCTAACATGCTGGTCAACTTTGGTTATTTTTGTAACTTTATCGATGTTTTTGCCGATGGGCCTACCTTTACCAGAAGCATCTTTAATATCAAATATAGTTAAATGGAATCGACGGAACCAAAATAACACGTAATTGGCTGTTGCAGTAACGAGACTATAAACACCATTTCCTATTGTCAACTGCCCGACTTGTATTTTACCTGTATCATAGATAAACTGTGAATATATTGCATTTTCTCTTTATTGACTTCTATTTTTAACATCCTGTATCTTATAACAAAACGGACCGAATAAAAAACAGCAAAATGATGTTTTACTGCGAAATGTGATCCTTTCAAGGAACATAAATCTGAAATTGAATGATCGATACTGAAGGAAATATCGAACACTACAATCATCGACTGAAAAAAAAAAATGGATATTTTTCTTCAACATAATATAGTTTATTGTTTACAGAAAAATTTACACTGCAAGTGTTCACAATGCTGACAACCCATGTCGTTTTACAGTTGACGCTGCGAAAGGACAAATGGCACATCCTCTCGTATAATTTTGGTATCGTGACAATTTTACCCTCAACAGCTACAATTCACGCCATAAGATCTTCAGCTCAGTCCACAAGCGTCTCATTTACTAAATATTTCATGTTCCCTCAGAAGAAACGGCCTGTGGATTCAAATGTGGTGAGAGACGGCAAAGAGAACGTGTAATTCATAGGATCATCTCGGGACCTTGATGATCCAGCGAATTACGCGTTCTCTTTGCACCTCTCACTATATTCTTACTTGATACATTCCTCTTTTCTGCCTCTCAGAGTGGAATGCGAGCACGTGTCCTATGGTAATTATTGCTGTTTATCTAAATGGATAGTATCATGCCTCTTAGTTTGAAAAAAGAATTTAGAATCACCCTGTATGTAATATCTGAACCAAAAATGTGCCATATTAAAGGCTTAAAAATGGAAATAGTCTATTAAGTAATGATTGTGTGTGTGTTGAAAAAATATTTCATTTCATTGATTGAATAAGGAAGCAAATATTAAATTTCTTATTTTTACCAATTTTGATATTTATAAATATTATTTATTTTACCCGCGTTTTTCATCTTCAAATCTAGGTATATCATAACAAAAATGTTGAGCACGAATACAATCGCTTAATTTATCCATCCAGAACAAATATTCATAAATTACTCTTGGATTTTTTTTTATTAATGTTTTTCTGATTTCTTTAACTCACATCTTTAAACAAATATAAATCGGCTGGTAATTTGGCTCTTAAACTGGGATGAACACCTATAAATTCGTTCAACATATTGAACTAAAAAGTGTGAACTTGAGCGGTTGCGAACAATTATTCTTTTATAAAACAAGAAAGAAAATGATTTCTACGATTTATTTAATAAAGTAGTAAATACTCATGATATTTCTTTTCAATAATCAATTGCGTGTTTTGGGATTCAAAGAGAAATCAAATTCTAAAACATATTTTTAAATTAACTAATTTAGGCTAAGTTTTTCATAATAATTAAATTTTTCATAACAAATGAAAATTTAAATATTTTCCTCGAAATTTTGGTTTGTGATGATATAACCTCATAAATATATAACCTGCACTACATTCACTATCGTTATTTTCCCCAGGAAGCTGCTAAACAACAGGAGATCGAAAATCCACCAGATGATAAACCTAATTTGGTGCTATTTTATCATTACCCGCGTCTCAGAAAGAGAATGATTCTTGTTGCCATTTGCTGGTAAGTAAATTTGCATGAATATGTTTTCCTAAAAATTTAAGATTAGATAAAGATAAGTAGAATAATATTTCTGAAGTATCAAATTTAAGAATAAAACATGTCAAGAATAATTCAAAGCGTTTAAGTTTAACAAAAAAAAATGTATGAATTTTTATTGCGATCTTTCTTAATTTATAGAAACATATGTTATAAGGTTTTTTCTTCTATCGTAACTTATAAACATTAAATTTGATTTGGAACAACATGCTTGGGACTCAAGTTTTTCATTCACATCCTTATTTTTAATATCAATTCATTTTAAAATATTTTGAATTCATCCTATATATTAAGGTTTCCCAATTAGCGTTGAACAATGTCTGTTAATTAGCGAGCCATGACTTTTAGTAGAAAATTTGTACCTAGTGTGAAGGAAAATCAGGATTTAGAAAAATAACAATTTTTTATTATTTTTAACTATATGATTTTCATAATTTTCCTCAAAATGCTTCATTACGAACTGAAATAATATCTCACATGCAAAATAACTAAAAACAAATCAAATGTAATCCTCAACGCTGGAAATTTCAATTTATTTACTTAATATGAAACTAAACTAAAACTCTGTGACAAGACAGCCCATCGAGGGCTAAAACCTGCAGTGGCCATATCTGTTTTCTTGACCGAGGGCTCTGGGATGCGAAGCATATGTTTCAGTTAAGTTGTCCGCCTAACGCAAAACTCCCAGTATTTAGTTCCCAAGCATGCTTGGTACTCAGTTTTATCGACCCATTGAAGGGAGGAAAAGCTGAATTTACTAAGTACATTCAAAGTTATGTTTGTGCGGTAGATTGGACCGCATAAAAAAAGTTGCACAAAATTTCACGAGTACAGATATAAAACTTTTTACAGCCCATTAAAAGGTATTTTAATGCGGTAAATAGGGGGCACATAAGCATTTTTAATGGATAAAATAACTCAAAATCTTACGAAATAACTAGGAGTTGTTTCCTTTTTATTTAAGGAAATCAAGACATGAAGACAGTACATACCACGATGAGGCAAAGCAGGAAAGCTAACTTAACGAAAATAACGCAAGTATTTTAAACGAAAGATATAAATAGTGATTGACGAGAAAAATTATATAGAACAGTACTAAACAAGGAATTTGAAAGCACTGGATATATAAATGTAGTCTGTATTGATGTAACAATACCAGTACAGACAGTAAAGTAATTGGCAGATGAAATATTTATGTAATGCTATGAAATACGAATGAAAAATAGAAAAGCCTAACTAGCTGATCAATCTATTTCGTTTTTATTCATAATTTCATCAATTATATTCCAAATTGGTTGAAATTTTCGCATACCAAAACAAGTTTGAGTGTAATTAAATATTTAATTGGTGATATTTTCAAATGTATTCCAATACTGTTTTAAAAAGTTTCACGTTTGTTAGCATGTTTGTTCAGTAAGCGAAGAAAATACTTTTAGAAAATCAAAATATAATGAGTACCATTAATTAAAAAAAATTATTATACTGTAGTATTCCAGCCAATGGCTGAGTGGTTAGTTTTCCTGTCACCTGGCTGTTGATCCCGGGTTCGAATCCTGCTTTGGGCATGAACGTTTCCTTTCTCTCTCCCTCTTTGTCCTTTCTTCTTCTGAGATGGTGGATGAATGTTCCCCGCCCTATAAACGGGTTTGTGGTGGTGTAACGTGGGCAATAGTAATCGTTTCTTCGTTCTTGGTTCACCAGGTAACGCTAAAATGAGTAACAGTTTCCGGCATTGTTGCGGACGATGGGTCCAGACACTCAGTGTTTCGTCATTAGAAAAAATATTATCCTGTAGTAATCATCTAAATTACTACAGTATAATAATTACCTGATATTGTACGTATTTTTATTGGTGACATATAAAAATATGATTGTACATATTTTTATGCTAACTGCAGTTATCATTGGTGAGATTTTTAAATGGTCGCGAAATTTAAAGATGTTTCTTAAAGGTAATCAGTTTGATGTAAACAAATTTACAAATCCGCTTTAATTAATGCTTAAACTAATTGGAAATGCTATAATTGAAATGAAAGAGCTCATATTTTAAATTAGCCGTAGAGATCAACATTTTGATATAAACTTCATTTCATTCCATTCACTAATTCTCAATTTGGCTACCGGGTGGTAGTGCTTTGGCCTTCGGTTCAATGGTTCATGAGTTTAAATCCCACCTTGGGCATGGATGTTAGTAGAGGTCCGGTCCGGAATCCACTGTAAGCTGTTGCTGCCGGTCTAATTGTTCCTTGTGTCGAAAAAACTGACGATCTATGATTGTATTTTGTGTAAAAAAAATTTTTTCTTAATTCTAGAATTGGGAATTCCAAACAATGAGATTCGTTGTAGCTAACTCATTTTTTTTTCTTTTGTATAATATTATGAGCTAAAATCTGTAACGGGAGTTGGCCTGGTTGGTTAAATTGAAATGTTATTTATTTCTTTTATATAAAGCTTTGTAAAAAATTGGTTTCTTTATATGTGTCAAAATGAAAAATAAAGCGTTCTTTAAAAAAACTTTTCATCTTATTTATATTTTTCCACTTAAAATATAAGTCAAAATTTTTTATCACTCAACCCACATCCTAATTAACTTTTCAAAAAAATAATTATATTAGTAATTAAAAATATCTATATATCTATCCATATATATATATATTGAAAAATTAACAATGTAAAACATGATATGTGTTACTTAAAATATAAATTTCTTTTAAAAAAAAAAGTTTCATATACAAACTAATTATATTCAAGGTAAAATTTCACTCGAATCATGTAACATTGTCCCGGATAGGAGTAGAAAAAGAATTCCTCTCTTTCTTCCTCAACAGACTACAACTAGTTTATTAATTTTTGACCATTACATAAATAATTAAATCATTATAAATAGATTGATTACTTAATTTCTTTAAATAAATTCGTAATATCCATATATCTAATTAATTTGTAAACATTTAATTTTATATTCTATCAAAATTTTTAATTACTACCTTAGATAATTTGTTAGATTTAAATATTAGACTTTAAGATTAAATTATCTGATAGCTAAAATTTAAATTCTTTTAATTATTAGATGTAATTAAGACTGCATAATTTGGTTATAATGTTAGTTGTGTGTGCTAAACTGTTAAAACTGTTAAAACTTTGTTTGACTGTTAAAACTAAACTGATCTGAACTTAAATTGACCTTAGAATAAAAGTAAAAGTATCAATGAATGGAACACATTTCATAATCATTCTAATTAAAATTATTGATTTAAGTATATTTCACATATCTAAGTATTAGTTCATTAGTTCAGTTTAAAAAGTCAATAATTGTTTACTCTCCAATCCAAATTGGTAATTGGGTGAAAATGCGCTGTAGGTCCTCTACTCTACTAACTTGGCGAAAGTGTGCTGTGGGTCCCGTACTTGGCAAGTTTACAAAAACGCTGTTGCCATGACGATAATGGAATACGATTTTTAACGGTTTTAAACTAATTAGCTACCAATGAAAATGACCGATTTTTCAAACAGAAACTAATTAACGACCAATGAAAATGCTAAAAGAAAAAACCAATTAATGAGCATGCGCGAAAAAGCGCAAATTATTTCCTCCGGAGATTGTCATAAAGAACTCATTAGGTATAAAAACGTCTGGTTTACCACGCTTGGTGCATTTATCGCCAAGTTGGCAGAATATGGGACCTAAAGCACAGATTAAGGGGTAATTGAAATTTTAATGTTTTTGTCTTTAATATAACAACTACTTTTGGATTCGGCGTCCATTCAAAACAAAGCTGATTATATATAAGCAAAAATTTATTTGTAGGACTCATTTAAAATAAATAAAAAGAAACTGCAACATAGGGAATGATACCTTTTCACTGTTATATTATTTTTAATCTGTAATATTATTAGCAAATACTCTGTGTTGTTATCAACAAATGGGGAAATGGCTATATCCTGTAATAAATAAAGAGAAATTAATTGGCAACATCAATTGTTGTATTTTGTCGTTAGCAGTATTAAAATTTAACAACATTCATTAACAACATAGCATATTAGGAGCATTATTGGCAACAATTTAATAATTTTTAAATATCAACATAATGAGATAGCAGCCCTTATACATTTTATTTTCAGATGAAAATTTTTTCACAAACTTTGTCAGAGGACAAAATATTTTTCATGATACTTTTATCCTTCAATTTTGTTCAGCACTTTGAAATTTTCTTCGTTTTAAGATCACCTCATATGCATTTTTTGTAATAGTTTTATATTTTAAATATTATTTAGATATATATATGAGATAATATCCCTTAGGTTTTATTTTTTAACAGAAATTTTTATTCTTTAAGAGATTATAAAACTGTTATAAAATTACCTTTAAATTTTGTTTTCGATTTTGATATTTTCTTCATTTTAACATTATTTTTATTCTTTTATTATATCTTTTATATCAGGGGTGGCCAAACTTTTGGGATCCGGGGTCTACTCCACATTTAAAAAATCGTAGGGGTTCTACCAATGGCAGAGCTAAATTAACGTACAAATTTATCTTCGGTATCAAAAGAAAAAAAGGGTAAATGTGTTTTTTTTAAAAAGAACTTAATATTAATATTTAAAAAATAAAGATTTACTGACGAAAATAATCAAAGTATTCATAAATCAAAAATTGACCATCCTATTCACTTCGTTTAGTTGACATTTGGCGCTGTATATCTGCAAAAAGTTTATCATATTGTGGCTGGTACGAGCTTATTGCAATGCATAAACACGAAATTAAATGTTCATCTGTTAAATGCGACCCATGTTTGTTTTTTGTTCATGGTTGAAAAAGCAGATTCGCTAAGATACCTCGATCCAAAGCATGATTTCAAACACAAAATCAATTTTAAATATTTGGAAACGTTTCTTCAGAAATTAATTCCAAAAATCAGTATTGCTAAATATGGTCTGGATTTAAGAAATATATGGCATCTTAATTTAATAATTTCTTCCTCGACCGTGATTGATGTGATATCTATTAAATGTCCTATTTTTTCAGATACTCCATCAATGTTGACATTTTCATTAAATGGAAATATCATAAAATTGAGTATTTCTTTCAACCTAATTAAGTCAGCGAATCTTCTTTCAAATTCTTCAAAGAAAACAAGTAAGTATTAAGCGAAATCTTCGAAGTCTCGGTTTGGATTATGGATGCACTCTTTACCAATGTTTTTGAAGTTTCTCAATAGATGTTTTCTTAATTGAGATGCATACCTTTCTATAGTTTTTTTGAATGTTTTAATCGCGCTCATCATGTCAGTTTTAGGTTTTAAATCGTAAACCTTTAATCATAAATCTTTGCACAGTTTGTTTTTGGTTTAAAGCCTAGACTGTAGTAAATTTTTATTTTAAATATTTCATTGATTCTATGCCATAAGTCATAATTTAAATTGTTAGTATTCGAGGTCATTATCGGGATGGTTGCGTGGCCTACCTAAAATGTCTTCGCTGTCTACCAGTCGACCGCGGTCGACGTCTTGGCCACCCCTATTATATTTCAATTTAAAATAAAAAAATTTATATTTTAATTATGTTTAATAGCTCATTGATTGTAAACTATGATATAAGTAACTGATATCTCAGTTTTTAAAAAATTTTTATTATATTTTTTGCTTGTTAGTTTAAAATAAATGTATTTTATGCACTTTAAACTTTTTTTTAAATGTTTACCATAGTGAATCTAAACTATGATAAATAAAATTATTGATGCTTCTGTTTTTTCAAATTTAAAATGACATTTTTTTATCTTGTTTAATTTCATTTTCTAAACTAGAATTATATTATTTTAATCAATTTTTTTAATCAGTTTGGATTTAGCATGCGAATTAAGTTTTAATAGAACAACTAATCCTTTCATACAAAAAATATAATAAAATTATGATGATTGTCAATATTTAAAGTTTTTATTTTTTAAAACCTGTTTTGTTTGTTCCATTTATTAGTGCTTTGCCGCCCACCCTGTCTAATGGTCAGCACTGACTGCGGATAGGGTGGTCCTGGGTTCGCATCCCAGTTCAGGCATGGATGTACTTTCTCTTACTCCTTCTTCTGCCTATGTCCTTTCCTTGTATGAATGGTTGCTTACTCTCTAAATGGATACCTATGGCATGTGTGTAGGTACGAAGTCGGACTCCTTACATAATTGGGGTCCAGTTGAAAAAGTGGAGCAGTGCATCCCATATTGACAGCCTGGCTGGCACTCGACTAAAAAAAAATTACTTCTTTTATTAAATCAGTTATTCTTGACTAAGTAATGACAAATTTACTTGAGAAATTTTTATATTTCGATGTCACATTTCAACTTAAAATTATAAAATATCCCTTATTATCGAAACTTTCATTTTAATATTTTCACATTTTATCATAATGATACTTTCTTATACGGTGAAATATATTTTCGTAATATGCTTAAGAAACTTATTTTATCATTAGTACATTTATCCCTCATATCATTAGTTTTTTTTTTCATATTGTTAGATATTTCAAAAATTCGAGATAAATCAGCTACCATCTTTATTTATTGATGCATTGATTATTTATGTAGGATGTGTGCAAGCATCCCATATCTTGGTCTGAACATGAACACAAGAAACCTGAAGGGAAACCAGTTCATCAATTTCTTCCTGGCTGTCAGCATTGAGATCCCGACTCACTTTGCAACCTGGCTGCTCACGGCTAATGTTGGTAAAAAATTCACCACTGTCTTCGCCTTTACCGTGGCTGCTGTTACCCTATTCTTTCCCTTTTTACTAAAAGGCAAGTACTCAAATAACAGGTACTGAAATAACAGGTATAATAATATTATAACAGCTATTTCTATATTATTAATTATGTTGATCCTTAAGAAAGGAACATAGAAGCTGTACTACTACTTAATAATTATACAAGGAAACAATAGTAATAGAATCAATGGTTCATTTGCATCAATTGTAATGGGATCACTAATATAATTACATTAATGTTTTTGTGTTGTCCTTGAAAAAAATGAGTTAAATGGAACCAAAAGTCTGAATGACTAATTTTAATAGATTAGGAGCTTGAACACTGCAAAGAATATCCCGTGGCTGTGAACCGAATTCATATATTACCGAATGGTAATATACAGCATGTCTTTAGCTGCCAAGATATTACCGAATGCTAATAATAACTTGGCAGTAAAAACATGATGTGAAGTTAGTTGGATTTGTGGAAAACCCTTACAGGAAAAATATAATCTGGAGAATAATATGAATGTTCTATTCATGTAAATTTATAAGCTCAACTTGCTCGGTTTAGTTACAGCTTCCTCAGTAAGAAACTGGACTAAAGTTATCAAGTTTCATTCTCAAGTGTTATTAAAAAAAAAGGCATGACGTCATGCTTTTATTTTCAGTTCTTGATACATGAAGTCTTTTGTTTCTAAAATAATTTTAAACCAACTCATTGCACGAAAATGCACATAATTCAAAATTGATAGTGATAAGAATTCTTCATTTGTCTACAATAAGAACTTATTGTTTTAATTAACAAGGAAAATTTACTCAATTGTTTAATTTAATCTACAAATGAAAATTATATTTCTGACAAGATTCATCACTTTATTTTAGAATACCATTCTCCATTTCGAATAATGGAAAAAAAATCTTATTTCTTAAAAGCGAATGTACGTATTTTTTAAACTATAACTATACAATGCAGAAATAATAATAAGTTTTCTACTATAGATTCACTTTTAATCAATGATAATATTAATTTTTGCTTTAAACATATTCCTATCCAAATTATACTTTTGATGAATACAAGAACAAAAACAACAGAAAAGTTACAAAAAAAATATAGTGTGGAGAATTATATGAAAGTTCCAGTGATGTAAATTTGTATGCTCAACTTACTCGGTTTTGTTACAGTTTTCTCAGTAAGAAACAGATCTAAAATTGTCGAATTTCATTCCGAATTACTATTATTAAGAAATCGTCATGACGTCATGCCTTTACTTACAGTTCTTGATACATGAAGTCTTTTTTTTTTTTCCTTCTAAAATAGTTTTTTAACCAACTCATCTCATGATGATACACATAAATCAAAATTGATAGTGATAAGAATTCTTCATTTGCCTACAATAAGAACTTATTGTTCTAGTTAGTAAGGAAAATTTATTCAACTGTTTAACTTAATCTACGAATGAAAATTATATTTCTGACAAGATTCGTCACTTTATTTTAGAATACCATTCTCCATTTTGAACAATGGGAAAAAAAATCTTATTTCTTAAAAGCAAATGTATGTAAACTATAACTATACATTCAGAAATAATAATAAATTTTATATTATAGATTCACTTTTAATTTATGACAATATTATTTATTGTTTTAAACATATTCTTATTCAAATTATACTTTGGATGAATACAAGAAAAAGACTGAACAGGCTTAAAAATACAGTTACAAAAAATTTCATTAGAATTACGGAAAATGTTATTAGAATAATTCCAGTAGGAACTTTGTTTAGTAAAAAAAATAATCATCAATTCCATTTGATTCTTTTATGACGTGTGATATTGAATATGAAATTCTAATTAGAACAGATATGCGCTAACTGTTCTCAGACGCGTCTCTTCCATTCTTTATTTTCTTGTTCCCAAATTCAAGCATTTTAATTTTTTCTTATTTCTTTCTTTGCGCGAAATGGAATTCAATTACCTCAAGCGTTTTCTTGATATGAAGCTTATTAATCCAACCTATGGTTTCTGTTTTCCAATGTTAAAAATCGTAAGTTACACTAAAACTATTTTGTATTGTAATTCCTATTACTATCCAGTAATGTTAAAAGATAAAGTGTACATTTTTTTAACAATTACTAAAATACCACATTTTATCATGAGAGAAAAAGTATAATTAATTTTCTATGTAGGTTTGCTGAATTTTATAATTGTCCTATCGGATCACATTCCCTTTCGATAGGGTGGGGGGGGGGCTTTTCTTCCCATCTCCAGCGAAGCATGTAAATTTAAATATTTCATTTCCAGCCTCTCAATATTTATGAGTTGCGTAAATAAAAAGCAACTCTTTGAAGGAGAAGCAAAAATTTGAGCAAAACGTATATGTATTATTAGGGGTGATCAAATGAGAAGGTACGAAACGACACAGTGGGTACAAATCTAGACTTTATTCAAAATATATACCATAGGCTTGAGCACACGATCCCACTGATGAACAAGCAGCAGGATTCCTAGTTCCCAGAATTCCTGTGGCCGTGACGAGATCCAGTCCTTCACAGTGTTCTTGAGTACGTCGTCCGAGTTGAAGTGCTTCCCTTTCAGGTGTTTTTTTATTGGACCAAACACATGGAAATGTAAGGGCGTCATGTCTGGACTATAGGGCGGATGGTCCAACGTCTCCCACCTGAACTTGACCAGTTCCATGTGTAGGACTCTGGAGACGTGTGGACAGGTGTTATCATGGAACAGAATCTCACCCTTCGTCAGCAGTCCCAGTCTTTTGTTCTTGATTGACCTGTGTAGGAATCAGAGTGTCTCACAGTACATATCGGAGTTTATGGTTTTACTGTGCTCAAGGAATCCTGTCCTCATACGGACTGCTACATCATTTGAACGCCGCTTATGATCTGCTTTCTCCTGCGTATGCTCCGATCTCAGTCAGAGACTCCAATCAAATCCCGAGATGTCTCGCTACGTTCTCCTATGGCGGAATATGTAAATTTTTAATTTAACAGTTACGTTTTTACATTATTTCGTACCTTTTCATTTGATCACTCCTTGTACTTATTTTTAGCCAGGACCTTTTTTAGAAAGCTTTTTTTTTTCTTAAATATTGTAAATGTCTTCACAAGATAATCTTTTTTCACCAAGCCTTTATCATCAATATATTTGTTGTTCATCAAAGAAAATCTCTCTTCTAGTGCTGATGTCCCATACTTAACAATCTTGATCAGATTGTGAGCTGCTATGTGATTATCGTTGATTTTTCTTCACTTGAAATAATCATATCTTTAGTAGTCTCTTCTTGCTTCCACTGTTTCCAATTTAACTGCAAATACTCCTTAGCAAACACAATTTCGAGCTTGGCCATGATTTTCGAGGCAGGACAATATTACTTATTAGATGATTATAACTCTTCTATGGTTTTCACTTTTCATAGAGTACAGAAATAAAGGGCATACTATTTTAAATAATCCTTCCCAATTAACTATTTTTACACTTATTTAGTCATCTATAAAATCAAATTTAATTTTTACTGCAACGTGAGGTAAGCCGACAGAGACACTGAGATTTTTTTTAATATCCGGGACTGTCGAGGTCAAACTAGTACGTCTGGCAATCATATTTCTATAGTAAAACCTTCAAACTGGAGATTTAATGACAGATGTTTTTCTTCAGGATACAAAAGCCTGAACATCATCATCACAATCATTGGAAAAGCTGGTGTGAGCTCTGCTTACATGTCACTGTATGTCCTCGGACCTGAAATGTTTCCACCACGACTGAAGCCTCTTGTAATTAAAATCTGGTTTTACTGTGGTACTTCTGCTGCAATCTTCGCCCCTTTCTTTGTATATCTGGTAAGTTATTGTCTTGGTTTTACCACTTGAATATCTTTCACATTTCAGATAGTGTTTTCATCAATTGTATCAAAATTTGTATAAGTCTCACTTCTGTGAAACAAAATTATAATGTGAATATTAGGAAAACAAGAAATTTCTTGCCATGGAATGAAATGAGAATAAATATGAAAATTAATGTATGACGTGGTTGAGACACCAATCAGTCCATAGTAAGAACATTACTCGTTATAAAAGCAGGTCCACCATGCACGTTTATCAATGTTAACTCATACAGTAGCGAAAAGAAATAGACATGTCGAAGGAGCTCGTTCGGTGTTGTTTGCTTCATGACTTCAAGGTGGTCTTATCAGCAGCTGCATCAAGTCACCAAATATGTCAAGCGTTTGTGAACCATTTGGTGAATGAACCTTCGGCAAAGGTTTGATTTCACAAATTCATGTCGATAGATTCGTCCCTCTGTCACAAAGATCGCAGTGGACAACCACAGGTCTTGGATGACGAAGCTCTGCTGTGGGATGTTTCGGGGAGACGCATTGCGGCACCATTGCATCACCCGGGAAACACGCAACAACTGAAACAGATGCTGATTGAGGAATGGACACTTTTGCCGCAAGAACTGCTGGACAATCTGGTGCTGAGTGTGGGGAGACGGTGCGAAGCGACCATTGTAATAAGGGGAGGACATATCCCATACTAAAGAACATCTGTTTGTTATTGTTCCTCTTGGACAGATGATCTTGGGCTTCATCATCCAACAGCTTGTGCTTTCGTCATCCTTTAAGTACAAAATGATGTGTCTCATGTCTGAATTTCAA
>JAPDSC010093011.1:98575-117539 GCA_026290005.1 Latrodectus geometricus | reverse complement strand
TATTTATTTACACTTTTCTATGTTAGAAACAGAGTCACAGAGAAATAAAAGTTTCTGATATTCGTTATGGGAAACTACTTTGATATACCCCCCCCCCCAAATCGGAAATTTGGCGACTTTTTTTCCCTCACCAACCATAATACATGTTTTTGCGCCTTTTTTCACTTGCCAAGATAGATTCTCGCTAAATACAAATAATTAATAGATAATAAACTTTAAAAAAAAAACTCAGAAAATGGTACAAAATACAAGAAAATACTAAATTTGGCAACAGCAAATACCTAAAAGCTGAAAAAACCTAAATTGGTAACACCAAAATAAGAAACAGCAACCCTAAAAAGTCCGTAGGCCAGTGCCAGATTTAGCGCGTAATTTTTGTGGGGGTATATCAAAGTTGTTCCCGTTATGGTATTAATGATTCAAAAAATAGGAGTTACAAGCTACAATGCCGTTCTAAAATTGGAAGCTAATTGTACTCCAAAATTAATAAACTAGGCTCATTATTTTCGAAACTAATAATTAATTTTTTTGCGAGAAACATTTCAAAACTAAATTCACATCATTTAATATAATGAGTTTTATGGACAAATATATTTTTTTGTAGCGATATAGAAAAATGTATTCTAAGATCTTGAATAATATTATAGTAAAAACTTTTCATTCATTATTATTTCATATTTTTTTGTCTTCCACATTGTTTGAGGTTTAACTTAAATATTTATCACAATGTTCAATTTAATTCAAATTTAATGAAATACTTAGTACTCGCTTATTTTCCCCCTTATTTAAAATAATTATTTTCCATGCATATTTGAATTTTCGATAATGGAATTTTGTTTTTATTTATGTTATTTTTCTACACTATTAATTATGAATAATAGAACATAAAATTCAATAAGCTTGAGGACGCAAATTTTAGTGTAAAGTGTTACAATTCTTGCTATTCCATTTACCATAGTGTAATTTTACGATATTTAATTGAAAAAGTAGTGAAAAAATTATTATTTTATTATTTATTTATTTAACGTCACAATAAAACATTAGACAAAAATTTAATCCGCAAATCTTATTTTGGATCTTTGAAAAAAAAATTTTTTTTTGTGAAAACTATGCAATGTTATTATTCATTAAGGAGATATTTAAAAAAATGCCATACACAAAAAATTTCTGGTTTCGACGTTGATAACATTGTGTTGGTACTAATAAAAATCATAACATTGACATTTTCAAATGAAGCTGTGGGTTCAGACTATTCAAATTTAACATTCTATGATTTAGAAAGTTTAAAATATAAGTATGTAATTCAATTTTCACTGTAGATTGTGACGAAAAAATTTAATTTCTGGTAAACTTGATATTTTTAACATTTAGCTAACGTATTTAGGAATGCCATTTCGCTATTAACATTTTAGCATAAAAAAAATAAACTAAGGAGTACATTAAACATTTACCAAAATTTTTTTACAAAAAATTAATGTTTGTACAAAAATTTTGTAAACGTTTATTTTAATGTACCCCTTAATTTTTTTATAATAATCAAAAGCAATAAAATTATTATCAACAATAATTAATTATTATTCAGTTTCACTAAACCATTTCAAATAACTTTTTTTAAAGTAAAAAAAAAAAAAAAAAAAAAAAAAAAAAAATCTTTTTATCATTAGTTATTTATAAAAATCTGATATTGACCATTTGTTGTGGTAAAAGTTAATAGAAAATTATAATGAATTAACAATTTATTTTAATTCAGTGATTATTAAACTTATATTTTGATTTATCATATTGAGGTCCATACATATTGTTTTGGTTTTAAATTTGAAAATAATTATTTGAATTGCATTTATTAATTTTATCTAGAAAGTACAGATTTCTTTAGACTAATAAATCATAACATAATGCAATTAGTTTATTTTGTAATAATGAATATTGGAAAATAAAAAGGCCAGCGACCTTGTAGGTTAGGGCATTCATTCTCATTATCAGTGTTAGGGAGTTCAGTCAAAGACCCCAACTCCATCAAAGATCCCTCATGTTCGGTAATGGTAGTTTTGACCCATTAAATAGATCATGGTCATAATACCTTCCCGTTAATCTGCGCTTTAGGTCCCCTACTCTGCCAACTTGGCGATAAATGCACCAAGCGTGGTAAACCGGACGTTTTTATACCTAATGAGTTCTTTATGGCAACCTCCATAGGAAATAATTTGCGCTTTTTCGCGCATGCTCAATAATTGGTTTTTTCTTTTAGCATTTTCATTGGTCGTTAATTAGTTTCAGTTTAAAAAACCGGTCATTTTCATTGGTTGCTAATTAGTTTAAAACCGTTAAAAATCGTATTCCATTATCGCCATGGTAACAGCGTTTTTGAAAACCCGCCAAGTACGGGACCCACAGCACACTTTCGCCAAGTTGGCAGAGTAGGGGACCAAAAGCGCATTTTCACCTATCTTCCATTTGAAATGATTCTCCTGAGGCAGGCGAACCAAGTTTAAGGGTATTCTGCTTCTAAATTATGAACACTGACTGTCATGACTATGATAATGCATTCACGTTGCACCTTATTACATAGATGCCATCACTTTTGACTTTTGTAGCACTGAAAAGTGTAAATCCTAGTAGCTGGGCAATATACCACAGCAACATGTTGACAACTGTGGAATAATATTAAATGGAATAAAACAACATTATTAATATGAGTTTTATTAAATTTAGTGGACAGACAATCTTGAACATCTTTTATTTGAAACAAGTGTGGATATATTTAAATTAAAAAACCATGGCTTTCCACATTCCATGAATTTATCACAATTTTATTTCAAATTACCCTCAAAATTTAGTTAGTTTTGAGTATTATTTGCAAGTGATTAATTTTTAAGTTTTATTGCAATTTAATTTGAGATAAAGTTAAAATTATCAAAATTTCTTTTAATTTTGTATTATATCTTAAATAGTTTTTGTAGAAAATGTTTGAGAATGAGTCTTAGCTTTTAATTTAACACTATTATCGATGTATATATATATATATTGAAAAATTTTTTCAAATAAAACCAAATAAATATTTTGAAATAAATATATTAACTTATTATTAATTAATAGAAGTTAATAATACATTTTATTTATATTTAATCACTAGTATTGTAACTACCTCAGATAATTTACAAATGGGACTATCCTTATTTATATTTTTGTTTGTTATTTAAAATGCTATTAATCATTGAGGGTGCCAAATCTGTTGATTATTGTGAATTGTGCATTATATCAAAATGGCATTGGGTACCACATGTATGTGTATCATCTGTAATATGAAGAATTTGAACATTGTAACCCTTAAAAATGAATGAATTCAAATTTTAAAAATGTTATTATTTTTAAATTTTGATATTTTAAAATTTAGTTTAACATTTCTTTAGAAATTCAATTTGAAAATTCCTTTTAAAATTTTCTTTGCTTTAAAAATTAGGTTCAGAAATTCAATTTTAAGTTCTATTCATGTTAAAAATCTGAGATATTGAATCACGAATTTTCAGATTTAGCAAAAATTATGTAATAATTAACGAAATTAAATATTGTTCAAAAACCCCATGTTAGATACTAGGTTTTTACCATTTGAAATATTTATTGTTATTCACAACAATATTTTGTTTTACACTACTAATACAAGATTATAACAGAAGAAAGTGAAAATAAGCTACTTTTTGAAAGGAAGGTATTGAAAAAAAAATTTTACAACAGTGAGATATGACTATATTTGTAGACCGACCTCAAAAATGCCAACCTAATTATTCAATTATTAATAATAATAAATTAATTTAATAAAAAAATAAACTGTAATATTTATGGAAGCAAAAAAAAAAAAAAATATTCGGAGATTTGTTTGATCGTTTATTGCTAAATATCCATTTTTTGTGAAGTGTATTTGCAACCACTGCACACATTCAAGAACCAAAAATTTAGGGTAAAATCACCAAATAAATAGATAAATGAAATGGAAAGTGTTCTTGAAAAGTAACGAATTTTTAAGTATTGATTGAAGGTAATCACTACTGCTTTGAAATTGTTGAAGCAGCCAGGGTTTCTAGTGATCATTAAAACTGATGAAGATCAATCCCAGTCTTTGACAAGACTATACACTGATAAATTCATGTTATGAAAAAATAAATAATATGTACATATTTTTCTCAAAATAAAGAATGAAAGATTTCCATCAATTGTAAAATAATTTTCCCAAAAGCTTTGTATTCTGGAACACACTTTATCATTGTTAATTTTACTTAAAATATGAGTAGATGACTTTATAATTCTAGCTTTTTACTGTGTAAAATAATTTAAAAAACAATCTTGTTAAATTAACATTTTGCTTTCTTTATAATTTTAACCAATTTCAAATAGCAGCATCATATAAAGAGCTGTTTTTAATAAAAATTATGAAATTATCTCATGGGATCTATTTTCAATTCATTTATTTGTAGCATAAATAAAGGAAAAAATTATAAATTATTGATTGAAATATTAAGAATTATTAACTAGATACATTTTCCCCCAGAATTGTAGATTTGTAATCATAAAATGTATAATAAGATAAACTCACTAAATGAATTTACATTTATATATTTAAAAATAATAAACTCAGAAAAATGAGATATGCCTTTCAGTTTATACTTCTAATTAAATGAAAAGCAACTACAAAATTTTCATCTACTTGCAAAATAGTTATCATAAAATATTTCTTTTTAGGGGGAGGGCACTTATTTTTCTTATAGTTTTCACAAATAGAATAGTTTTATTAAATCTTTTCTTAGCATTTTTAAAAATAATTTGAAAGGCATGTCTGTTAAATTAGCATTTTACTTTCTTTACCTTCCATTCATAATTTCAAATAACATCTTAATTTAATTTAATAAGTAAATGAATCCAATGAATGTGTTTATAAAAAAAGGAAATGATGTAAACAAATATTATTTTTAATCAAAATAAATGTATTTGACAGCATTGTAAAAAGGTAACTCAATGAGAGAATGTATTTAAATTTATGCATATCTAATAACAATCTATATAGGACTGAAATTTTAATAACCTAATTTGTCATATCTGTAATGTTTAGAACACATTTATTGATACACAAATAAGAATTATTTATGTATAATTCTGTAAAATAGTTTCCCTATTTGCTGGATTCACATGTTCAATTAAAATATTCTTCTCTCATTTATGTTTAAAAATATGCCTATTCTTAAAATAATGTTAACTTCAAATATGTTTCAATATTCATAGTAAAAAATATTTTTTCATTTTGTTTAAATAATTAACAATTTTGTTTGTTCTTTTTGTTTAATTAATTATGAAGAAAAAAAAAAGAATAATCAAGAAATTGTTAGAGTGAAAACTGACTTTTAAACTTATATGGTGAAATAGTAATTATTATATCAAATTAAAAATTATTTGATATTACAGATTTTATGAAATTCAAATTGGAGAAAACATTACAATAGCATAACAGTTTAAGAAATATGTAAGAGTGATTTAAAACAAAAAATGTCTTCGCATAAATATTTCAAATAAACACAATTATTTTTTAAAATATAAATGCTTTAATTATAACATTAAATATTTATTACATAATTTACATATCACAAGATTTTTATTTCCATAAATGCATTATACACAACTAACACATCTTTGAATTTGAGATTTACAACATAATAAAGGGATCGTCAACATCAAAAATTAAAGTTAAATAATTATCACACAGTAATCAAATATAATTTAAAAAGTAATGATTGAAAGAATTAATTATTACCTACTGACACAAACTAAATTTGTAAGAATATCTATGTGCAAATTGAAAATAGGATTAGAAATTTTACAAATAATAATATATGACATAAAGAGATTTAACATTTCAAAAGTTGCAAATTGCAAGCAGAAGTTACATTAAAAATTTTAAGCAATTTCATTTAGAGAGTTAAAAGCATAATGAAAAAAAAAAAAAAAAAAAAAATCTACATAATGATTCAAATTGATAATTCTATTTCTTTATGTATTTTTAATGTTTAAATTATAAAACCAATGATATCATTTATCATTCTGATGCAAAAAAAATTTTATTCGAGTAAAAAAACTTCGATTTCAGAAGTATGTCACTATGAATGACGATGGTATGAAAAACAAATATTCTTAAATGCAATATTTTAATTTTAAAGCTATTGATTATTTTAATGATTTTCATATTGTTCAATAATTATTTATATAAATTTTTTATTTATAAACTAATAATAATTTTAACTACTTTAATCATTGTTCAATTTTTCTAAAAAATCATTTATCCGGATTTACTTTAACTTTAAGGAAGTTCAACTGGACTGTATCTACAACTATTATTAAAAATAATTCATAATGTGAGATAATAATTATGCATACAAAAGGTAGAAAATTTATATTGAGATTATAAATAAGATTTATAATCACAATATAATTTTTCTCTCATTAACACAACTACCTAAAACAGTTAAAAAAATTTTTTTAAATTTTTCAATAAATTTGAACTTTTATAGTCAATTTTTGTATAATAAAAAAACAATATGCCACTTTTAATTTTAATTCCATTTACAGAAAGATTTCTTTTATGTAGTATAAAAATAACTAAGGCTATCAGAACAAACAATAATGAAATATATAAATAACATGAATGCAAAGTACCAAGTTTTCGCTTAAGCTTATATTGCAATATCTATAACTTAACTTTGAAATATTAGCATTCTATTGATTATCAAAGAAACCAAATTATCAACATGAATAGATACAAAGATGTGACAAATAATATACAAACACTCTAAAATACAACAAATAAATAAAAAAAATATTTAATACATAATACACACTTTATCAAAATCTTGGCAAAGGCAACAAAATCAGAAAATTTTTGCATTAAAAAAGGCTTAAAACCAATGTATTACATATTTCAGAATTTCTTAAATTTCTAACATTCATAAAAATAACAATAATCTTATTCAAGAAGAAGAAAAAAAAAAAAAAAAAAAAAACTGATGGAAATTTTTTTTTAACAATTTATCTGTTTTTCTAATTTGATTCTAGACTTCAATAAAATTAAGTACAAGGTAATTTAGACAATCTATTTTTAGAAAATTAGAAATTTAATCAGTTTATTCAAGCCTTGTAGAGCAAAAATAATTTGAGAATGTAATTTTTTGAATTTAATAAAAAGTTAAAAAAAAAAAATACTTTGTCAGAGACTATTAATTACTTTATCACAGATAATTGAGTTGAAATTCAGTAAAACAAGAAAAAAATATTAGTAAACATACTTTACCATTTTGATGCATAAGTGATTAAGTTATCAATTATATTTATCTTAAACTATTACAAATTGTGAATTCTTACTTTTAGAGAAATATTTAACAGTCGAAATTGCCGCCAGCAAAATGGAAAAGTTCTGTTACATAAAATAATATAAATGAGATGAATATTCTAAATAAAAACATTTTAATTAATTTTAAAGGAAATAAAAGAGTAATGTTGATTTTATAAAAAAATATTGCAATAAAATTAAAATTAATTTAAATAAAATTATAATTATAAATAATAAAAATAAATTGCAATTAATTTAAAATGGAAAACTTGTCGAAAATAAAAAAATTATTTGATTTTATGTTATCAATTAAAAATTATAGCTTCTGAAAAATAATGATAGTAAAAAGTTTCAAAGTTGAAAAAAAATTCTCTAACATCAATTTATACATAAGCTAATTTTAAATGATTTAATAGTGAATCAAAAAATAAAAAATTATTATTTTAACTAAATTAAAAGAATGAATAAAATATGCTTTACTTAAAAAAAGACTTTATGACATATTTTCATTTTCTTGCTGATGAATGAATTGATTAGTATGCAAAGTACCAGTGTGGGTACACTGATGTGTTTTTAAGGCAGAAGTACTGGGAAGTACCTTAGGACAATGACTACACGGGAAAAATGTCCTAGGTTTGTTTTCAATGTTCGAAGAAAGCTTTGTATTAGATACTTCTCTTAAGGCATTGTTGGTGGGAATAGCATACAAAACATTTTCTTGAAGTGAATGTTCATTAACCACACTGTTAACAACTTGAATATTAAGTTCATTCAATACAGTAGAGTACGATTTATTCTCACTTGTTCTGATATTTACACTATTATTGGTGATTGAGCTTATGGTTGAACTATTTTGATTATGAGCATTAGTTGAGATTCGTTTTTTAGCAGAAAGGTGACGAGCCATGTGCCTTTTGAGATTTCCGCTTTGTGAGAAAGTCTTATCGCAAACTGTGCACTTATGTGATACAGGGTGTAAATGTCTGTTTATGTGCCTTTGCAATGCATATTTTGATACAAATGTTTTTTCACAGTACTGGCATTGATTAGGCTCAGGTTGGCATTTTTGGACAGTAAATGTCATTTCTTTTAAATGTGTTCGTATATGTTCTGCCAGCTCAATCTCAGAAGCACAATTACATAAACAAATATAACATCGGAATTTTTTAGAATATTGACCTTCAGTGTCAATTTGAACTGCAGCATCAGCACAGTCACTGCAAAAACAGCGACATTCTGCACACAAAATTGGGTGCCCATAGTGCATAAAAATATGAAGAAAAAGATACAAGGGTTTAGAAAAATGCTCATTACACTCTGAGCAAGTGAAGAGAGAATTTTCTGCTTTGCTTTTGCTATGTTGAATCACATGCAGACAATAAGAATTATTTAAAATGTGACATTTGCAAATATTGCAAAACACTTTTCTTCTACAAGTAACAGAATCCTGAATCACATTCTTACTTTGAGATGCAGAGGATTCGACACTATCACTTGTGTACTCCACATCACCATTAGGCGAATGAGTTTCATCTTCAATATTTAAATCATGAGTTTGAAAATAATTTATTTCAGGATTAGGGTTTTCTTCTTGAATCTGCACCACGTTTTCTTGAACAGAACTAGAACTGGTGTCTAAATCAGATTGTGCGAGAGAAAAAAGTGGATCACATCCTTCATCAATAGCCAGGCCGTCATAATCATGATCACTGATATCTACAATAATCGGATCAGAGCAATCGCGATTAACATTCTGTTCCCTTCTTAGTTCACTGTCGAAGGCAATTTGTTCCGGATTCAATTCTGATTGCGATTCCGAGTTGATGATACTCGCTGCTCTAGACAATTTTCTTCTTTTAGGCATGGGCTTATTTAGATGTTGATCTCTTCTGCAAATCACACATGAAGGACAGATGCAGTCGTCTTCCTCTGTGCAGGTCTCTTGATGGAACTTTAAAGCTGATTTTGTAAACATTAATTCGCATTTATCGCAACGAAATACTGGAGGTCGCTCACCATTGGATTTAATATCCGTGTTCTGAAGATCCTCCATTAAGTCAGCAGACTCATGTACAGTGGTCATTTCTTTAGAGTTGAAAAATTAAATAATATCAAAGATTTATTAAGTTAACACGAAATTCTTCAGTCTAAAGCATGTACAAATCTACATGTAAATTTTAAAATCTTTTAATTATTTTATATAAGAAATAATATTTAACGCGAGATTTAAAAGTTTTAAATAATAATAAATACGTCGCACAAACGTTTAAATAAACAAAATTGAATACACACGTGTAGAAAGCTCCTCGCTTAGAACCAAGCCGTTCACTAACACAACCACAACACAAGCGTCAAAGTTTATAATGTGTGGAAAACTGAAACTCACTTTTTGAAGGGATTTCTAGCGCATGCGCACTGAGTAATAGATTTTGGTTATCATTATTACATTTGGAGTCTTTGGTAGTTGCCAATAGTTTAGTTTGAGCAAATCCTAAAGACTTAACATTAGGTGACGTCACAGTTTGAGTTGTGGCAATTCAACTCTGTCCAATGAATGTTCGAAATTTCTATTAGGTTTGCTATAAGAAAATAACTGTTTTACTAGATTTAATAATGGATCGCTTTTCTGGCTTACATTTTTAAGGTTGCCATATTTTAACTTGGTGGGCTCCAGATTTCATGATAAATTCTTATTTGTGAATTTTGTCTGTAGCCAAATTTTATTTAATTCAATATGAGTATATCCGCCATCTTGAATCGTTATTTTTAAATAATGGAAGCCAATCTTTTAACTCTTGAAAAGAATTAAATATCCAGTTGTTCAAAACAAAAGAAAAAAAAAAGAATAGGATATCGATGCTTTTGAAAACAAGAGACAAAATCTTTTGTTTTCAAAGATTTTTTTCTTGCTTAAGTATACTGGTAAAAATTTTTTTATAATTCATTTTAATAGTTTAAGTCTGAATCCATTCACATAGTTTGAGACTTTAATTCGCACAAATGAAATTCAAGTTTTGAACTTAATAAATGTAAATTTGCTTACAACTAAATACTGCGATAAAAATATCATACAATTATAAAATGAATTTTGATTGCAAGATATACATTTTAATTGTAAATAAATAATTATAAATTTCTTATTATATTTATATATTGTTCTATTTTGAAATAAAACATCTGTAACTATATAATAAAACATAATCTTATGAAAAACAAATTCTTGAAATTAATTCATGATGTTATAAAGTTTTATTTTTTCCATTAGAGTTCAAACCAAATTATATTTTTCTAAATTCTTTTATTCTTGATTTGATAGGAGTAAAATATATCAGATATTTGTGTATAAGAAAGTAGTTTATGAACTCATACTACATGGCTAAAATGCAACCTTTACTTGAAAAGCAGAAAAAAATTAGAGAGGCAATACCAGTAGCTGATAGAGTATCATTGCCTTTAATATTTCTCACAACATTCATGAAAATTTTAGTATCTGTTGTAAGAAATTCTTTATCTTTACGTTCCAAAATGTTAGCTCTATAATTTATCGAGTTTTAGTAATTTCGTTACTGTAAAATGCATACATTAATAATTTAACTGAACATTCATAATTTGTTTTCATTGTTCTGTTTGAATCAACTTCACTTTTAAATTTTGATGTAATTTTTCTCTTAAGTCACTTTTAAAATAATATATTTCTACTAAATGTGTCTATGCTTGAAAAATTTATCTATTTACTTTGGTGTTTGTTACATACTTCTTTTATAATATGAGCATTTAAAATAAAATACTTTTGTATTACATTTTATTGCGTGTTCTAAAATAGCCTTGAAGTATTTTTTTATTCATTAGATAAAATTATGAAAATCAGGATAATTTTTATTTATTTTCATAAATTATATAATTGTTTGCTTGTGTTCATGAATTAGGATATAGATGAGGTTTTTAATTTGTGCATAATCATTTATTGCATATTTGTGAGCAGATTGAAATTCTTTTCTGATCAATCATGAAGAAAACTAATGAATAATTAAAATCTTCCTAATTAGTGTTTCAATTAATGGTTATATATTAAGCATTTTCATTTATAATTCATGACAAATGCATTGTGCTATATATTTTAAAATACATCAATTTTGGCGATGAATGGGATATATTTATCTAGTTAGCAACTTTATCTTCTGGCTATGCATAGCAGATTTATTGAGTGAGTTCGTAATGCATTTCCATATGTCGCCTTCCTTTCAAAATATATAGGGACTTAATATTGTTATATTTTCCTATATCAAACAAAGTATTAGTTGATTAATAAGTGATTACGCATATAATAAGGGGGGTGAAAATGTGCTTTACGTCCCCTGCTTGACGCATTTTCAAAAACGACGATTCCATGGCGAAAATTCTACCTCTATTTCTAAGCGAAACTTAATTAGCATCAATGAAAAGGCTAGAACAAAAGAGTAATTCAAGAGCATGCGCGAAAAAGCGCTTCAAATTAGCGAGTTGGCGAAGAAGGGGACCTAAACCGCAATTTAATCTAAGGGGGAAATCATATATTTGTCTGTAATTGAAATGATCCATAGAGGTATTATAAATCTGACTTCATCAAAGTCAAATAAAGTATGCCAAATTGAAATTTTAGAGTATATAATAAATTATTCCGAATCCAAAATTTGAGAAGTATTGGTAATCCAGATTACGGTTACTCCACAACTTTCTATTTTGATTTCAAGCAAATAAGTAAGTTGTAACCGTATTTCCTACTAATTAATCATTTTTTAGTTATAAATTATGTAAAATTCATGTTATTTTACAAAACATTGTAAAATGCATGCTATTTTACAAAACATTGTAAAATTCATGCTATTTTACAAAACATTGTTTATTTTATAAAAGAATGTTTATTATAAAATAGCAGGGACAAGGATATAAAATAAATCTGGGAATGTCTTCAACAATCTCTGTTTCTGGGGAAGAAAATCGTCTCACAGAATTTTTCAGTGGATCTGAATTCAGATATGCTTGGGAAGGTTAGTACATTTTTATTAACTATGCATTTTTCGACAAGCGAAGCAATTTTGGATGATTTTGTAAGCTTATAGCCAATTCATGATTGTTGATGTTAGTTTAAAAACACCGTATCGGAATTTATTAATATATGTGCATATAAAATTAAGGAAAATGTAGTCGCGTAACTTGGCGAGGAAACTTGATTAGATCGTAGTAGAGCCTACACCCTTGGCGCTAATAATTTTGGTTGCGAAAAATTTTCCCAGTCTTGCAATCTTACTTTGATACACTAGATATGATAAACTTAATTATTTCTGAAATTCTTATTTTGTCTTATTATTTTGTCGTGGCGCTTTTTTTCAGTTTGTCACCAAGAGTATGGGTTCTTTTAGGATTTTACCGGAACTCTAATTTCATGAGTAACTAATAACTTTAATTTTCATAAAACTGAGAATAAGGTCACATATTTTTTTGGTTTAGTTGAATCAGATTTAGATTAATTTATGATTCAAACGTGCATGCCAGTATAAATTTAAAGGTAAAAACAATAGTTTGAGATTGCAGTTTGAAAGGCTTAGTGAGGAATGTAATTTCAAATTTGAAAACATATTCAAAATTTGGGGAAACTACATTGTTTATCGTCGCCAGAATAAAGGAAAGGGAAAGAATCATCAGAAAATCTCACTTTTTTTTTTGCATAGAAAAACAACAATTAAAGAAATAAAATGCAATAAAAATCATAGGTAATGAGTATTTTAGAAACATAATATTAACAAATGTCTTACATAGACATACATAGTTACACAGGACCGCGGTGGGAAAGCTTAAACTCAGAAGAAGCCCAAAATTAAAAACGCATGTTTGGAATTTATATCTTGGTTAAGATGTTTTGAAATGTACGAAAAATTCTACTCAATTTTCTTCCGACGAATTAAATTGGTTTAGTTTATATAAATGGGTATTGCAACTAACTTTCATGAAATATTCCTATTATGTCTAAAACTCTAGATTTGGCTATTCAATCCAGATTAAAATAAATCAGGTTATTTATGACAGTAGTATTAGTGCCTTTTGAGTTGATATTTCTTTTAGAGAAAGTTCACTTACGGAAATAAAACTTACGCATTTTTAATATAAAATTTCACTATATTTTTCACAAGCATGTCCGAATAGTTTTCGCAAAAAAAAAAAAAAAAAAAAAAAAAAAACCATATAGGTTAATTCATATTTTCTGTCTTAACATCTAATTTATATAAAATTATTCACTAAGCTTTATCTAGATTTAAAGTGCTACCTGGATTACATGTTTAATAGAAAAAAATAAAATTTTCTAAATCTATCTATCTATCTATCTATATATATATAAATAGATAGATATAAATAATTTTGTTTCAAAACTTCTTGGTTTTACTTTATTTTTGTGAAGTAGAAAATTTAAATTTCTTAACTGTCACATAAGAACTACCTAAATCTAACATTCTAAAAGTATATTGTTGTTCAATAAAAATAAGTGGAAAAACAGTCTAAATAAAAAAAAAGTAATTAATAAATATTTAAAATTAAAATTATTCCAAACTTTTCAGATGTAGGCAGATATTTTGAATGCGATTTATTTACTCATCCTCCACGTAACAAGAGACTTATTATGCTTAGAACTATGAAATGTGTATAAATTTTTATGGAAAGATTTTTTTCCTTCATTTGGACAAAATTGTTAATAGAATATAGATACATAAACTAATAAAATATACAAATATAGTTGTTGTTTTGGGACGATTATATATATATATATATATATATATATATAAATCCAAATCTGGCACTCCCTACGGACTTTTTAGGGTTGCTCTTTCTTATTTTGGTGTTGCTAATTTAGGTTTTTTCAGCTTTTAGGTTTTTGCTGTGGCCAAATTTAGTATTTTCTTGTATTTTGTACCATTTTTTGAGTTATTTTTCTTAAAGTTTGGGTTGGTGAGAAATAAATGTCGCCAAATTTCCGATTTGGGGGGTATATCAAAGTAGTTCCATATATATATATATATATATATATATATATATATATATATATATATAAGAAAATTATTTCTTTTATTTGTAATGAACTAAAGAGGAATATTTCTAATATTCTGTTATTCTTAACAAAAATATCTACAAAGTCAAGGGAATTTTACTTATATATACTACATTTTTTGGAGAAAACTTTTCCTTTTTTTTTCACAATGGATTAACAAAATGCTTGAAAAAAAATGTGCTTTAAATGAGAAGCTTACTGATACATTCTTTCAAGACAGAAAATTCTGGAAATGGTCTTTTACACAGATCCATCACAACAATTGAGCAGAAAAGATTCACATAAAGTGTTCAGCGATCCATGAAAAACTTGTGACTGCTTGTAGGATGCAAACAAAAGATGGCATTATTTGGGAGCGTTTTAGGTCCTTGGTTGTTTTGTGTCGACTGTCAAAAGGGGTGGTCACAAAACAAGTGTCTTCCAATTCATCCCAGGATACAAATGATGTCAACAATTCATCGCTGACATGTGTCGGATGGAAATGGTTTCCTCTAATAATGGTTCAAAGAATTTGCAACGATTCATCTGAATAATACTGAAACAGCCCTGTCAGTTTAATTTCATGGTTTCTACAACTAAACCGCCCTACGTGCCCCGTTTTTCCAATTCCAGAAAGAAATTAATGATCCCACACCTGGTACCCCCTTCTCAAATTCCTTTCTTTAAAATTCTGCTTACGCCAGAATAGCACATCTGGATCTGAAAAGTATTTTCAAAGTTGCGGTTGTCTAAGCACTTATTGATTTTGTCTAAAATATATGCTTCACAAATGAACTAGAAGTTTCATACATTAAAAGAATTATTCATATTGTTTTACTTGATTATTTAGTATTTAGTGGTTCCTTCATTTGACCGTTAATTTTTATCATTAAGTTTTTATTTTATAATATATATTAATTTTATTCTCATACATCAGAAATATATATATATATATTTTTTTTTTAAAAAAATATTATAATATTATATATATATATATATATATATATATATATATATATAATATTATATATATTAATTATATATTATTAATTATATATTATTATAGATATAATATTATATATAATATTATAAAAATATAATAATATTATTTTTTTTTAAAAAATATTATGTTGACTTTAAATGGGGTAAATTAAGCACAGAAATATATTAATTTTTTTTTGTTGGAGTTAGTAATCCCTTTCAATAAATTTTTATATATGGCAGAATGATTTAAGAAAATTCACGCTTCTTAGTAGTACAATTATATGAATTTTTCGATTTCAGAGACATTCTATAAATGCTGATAAAAATGTTAAAGTAAGAAAGAAGTAATTTCCTTAAAGAAAAAGCATTATCGAGCTGGAAGTATGAATAATAGTGTATTTTTCCAGCTACCGTGTCGACGTTAGAATATGGATCAAAATTATTTAATAAAGTAGAAAATACAGTGAAAAAAACGCAAATTTTAAAATAAGTCATCATAGCTATTAAATTAAGAAAATAATTTTAACTTTTTGAGTGCTTGTGATTTACGATCACCATGTATTTTATCCAACTCTCTCTGCCAATAACTAAAAATGATTATCAATTAATCAAAGTAATTAAATAAATTGAAGAAATGATATTTTCCAAGAAATTTATTATATTATTTGATATAATTGAATTTTTTAAAAAAAATTTTTCACTTTAAGAAGACTACTTTTAATTAATAATTAAATTGTATTTTAGATTTATAAAAAATAATTACCTTATAATTATTGTCTAATCATGTAAATAGCATAGAAACGCTTGACTCAATTTGAATAGTTAAACTATCAATTATGTTCTTATCCATTTAACTTTTACGAAAAGAGTAAGAGATTGCCCAAATTATCAAGGAATATTTTATGATGAAGAATAATAAATTCTTTTGTTAAGAGTGAAAATATAAATTTGTCAAATTATCCTTTTATGTACACGAGTAATAATTCTTTGTGTGGTCAAATAATGACCATTTTTTTTCAATTTCCACTATCAATATCAGGGGTGGCCAAGACGTCGACCGCGGTCGACTGGTAGAATGCGAAGACATTTTAGGAAGTCCACGCTACCATCCCGATAATGACCTCGGATATTAACAATTTAGTTTATGACGTATGACATAGAATCAATGAATTATTTAAAATAAAAATTTACAACAGTCTACGCTTTAAAACCCAAAATGAACTATGCAAAGATTTACGATTTAAAGATTTATGATTAAAGGTTTACGATTTAAAACCTAAAACGAACTTGATGAGCTCTATTAAAACATTCAAAGAAACTATAGAAAGGTATGCATCTCAATTAAGAAAACATGAATTGAGAAACTTCAAAAACATGGAGGAAGAGTGCATCCATAATCCTAACCGAGACTTCGAAGATTTCGCTTAATACTTACTTGTTTTGTTTGAAGATTTCTTAAATCCAGAGTCTATTTAGCGATAATGATTTTTGGAAATTAATTTCTGAGGAAACGTTTCCAAATATTTACAAATTGATTTTGTATTTGAAATCATACTTTGAATCGAGGTATCTTTGCGAATCTGCTTGTTTAACCATGAACAAAAAACAAACATTGGTCGCATTTTACAGATGAACATTTAATTTCGTGTTTATGCATTGCAATAAGCTCGTTTCAGCCACAATATGATAAACTTGTCGCAGATATACCGTGCCAAATTTCAACTAAACGAAATGAATAGGATGGTCACTTTTTGATACATGAATACTTCACACAATTAGATAAACATATGTATTGATTTAGTATACGTCACACAATGGATCAATAAACTCTATATAAGAACTTTTCAACTAATCATCATCTGTAATTGCCATTATAGTTGCCAATAGTACTAATTAAAATTTCGTTATTTTATAGGAACCGGTCGCCCCACCGTGATTGTCCGAAGTATCATTTTCTTTGGAATGATTTGTATTGTAAGTATTTAATACTAGCAAAAAACTTCAAATGAGCTACATGAAATAGAATATTAATTTCATTTTTAATGATAATAATTTTAAATAATGCATATTTTAATCTTTTAAAATTATTACAGTTGGGTATGAGTACTAAATCTACATTTTTGGGCTCACAGTGTTTAGATTTGTTACGTGCATACAAATTTCTATTTATGCACATTAAAATCTATGTCAAAGCGCACGGTCAGTTGTATTTTTATGGTATAATGTGTATTGATAGGTGCCAGAACAGGTATTGATAGAATGTGTATTGATAGGTGCCTCGTCAGTAGACCATGCTTTAGAACAATGTGGCTGTTGATTATATTTTGTGGTTTCTAAAAGCGCCAATACAAATCGAGTTCATATTGACCGAATCGAATGCAATTTCTGTCACGTCACATTTTGATAAAGTAAATAGATGTTACTTTTATGTTAAGTAAATAGTAATAATAGTATGTAATAACTGATATCTAATAACTTTAAACTTAATTAATTTTTATAAATTAATTAGTAGATTAATGCTCATTATAAATTTATTATTAGAAATTATCAATTAGAAAATTAATTCTCTAATTGTAGACTAAACCATTCAATGAATGCGCAAATCAGTCAACCAATCAAATTTTATTGTCCAGCTGGTTTCTTGCACAGCGATCATTTTTTGCAGACGAGGGCTAATTAGATCGGGATCTACAGTTTCAAAGGGATTTCGGACCACTACAAACATCCGCGTCCAAAGGCTTACTGTGGCCTTATGATAAGAGAACGCTCTTCAGAGTGATAAGTCCTAGGTTCGATACTAGCTGACGTGGAATAATTGGCAATAGATGCTACGCTTTTACTTCATGCATGCTGCTCTTTCAGAGTAATTATTGAGAGTTTTTCGGGTTTTCTTCCTTTCGACTCATAAATATGTCCTCCAGGTAGCAAATTTAAGCGGTGGATATTAAAATGTTTTACAACAGCAGAAGGTCGTTGTAATGGTCAGTAATAACATGTCAAAACATCCACCCCTGAGCTGGGAATCGAACCCACGAACTGCTGAACCAGAGTGCAAACTATCTGGCAGCGAGCTCGACTTCTAGCTGTCTAAAGTACATTCAATTAGTTTGCTTCTGCTAACCAAAGATTTACATTATGCGTCTCCTTACACTTAAAAAATCACAGAATATGAAAGGGAACTTGTAAACGAGATCTTTGTTTAACATTCATGTAAAAATCCTTTCCGTGAAAGTGCAAACTTTGACATTTATAACTCACGTTATTTCATTTGACCTTTCATATGAAGGTGTCTGGCTTGTGGTGCTGTGCTCAAGCCGACGACCCTTTTTGGCTGGAGGGGAGGTCGATGAAGTACAGGATTCCCAGCCGGCTGCTGGTCTTCACAGGAGCAATGCTGCTGACGACAGGCTTCCTTTCAGTTACAGGATGTGGGAGGATGGTGCGGGTGGTCCTCATAACAGTAAGTTCTATCCCTGTTAGCATACATGTTCGTAACTTCAGTCTTATATATATATATATATATATATATATATATATATATATATATATATATATAT
>JAPDSC010093011.1:64846-82484 GCA_026290005.1 Latrodectus geometricus | reverse complement strand
ACGAATGCAAACCAACCATTAAGCCATGGTGAGCGCTAGGAAAGAAATATTTTAAGAAACTCCAAACTGTTTGTTCATTATTGTTAACCCTCTGCGTGGTCATTTTATAAAATAAAAATAAATGTATTTTTTTTGTATATTTTAAATTTATATATATTGGAGAATTAAAATATGTAGTTTCCTTTCAAGAAAAATTTTTGTATAGACTTTTACCATGAGAAACGCAGTCAGAAAAACCTATATATATATATATATATATATATATATATATATATATATATATATGTTATCCCAAGAGATACAATATCATATGTTATCCCAAGAGACTTATATTTAATAAATTTGAACTGATATAATTACAGTTAATTTCTATTTATTGCATAATATAAAAAAGTAAAATGTATAAAACTTAAGAACATATAATGCTTTGAGAAAAAAATATGCCATTATCATTATCGAAACAAAAACCACTTTCAGGACCTGATAAATCATTAGAAATATATATCCGGTCAATAACTCAACTTTTATATAGCTGCTATTTTTGATTAGAAAAAAAAGCAGCAAACAGTAAAGTTTATATATATATATATATATATATATATATATATATATATATAAGCTCTAACTCAGGGGTGGCCAAACTTTTGGGATCCGGGGTCTACTCCACATTTAAAAAATCGAAAGCAGTCTACCAATGGCAGAGCTAAATTAACGTACATATTTATTTTCGGTAACAAGAAAAAATGGTAAATGATGTAATTTTTTTTAAAAAAAACTTAATATTAATATTTACAAAATAAAAATTTGCTGACGAAAATAATCGAGTTATTCATATATCATAAACTGACCATTCTATTCAATTCGTTTAGTAGAAATTTGGCACTGTGTATCTGCGACAAGTTTATCATAATATAATAATTTTAATTCATTTTTGTAAATTCGAAAATTTCTCTTTCTTACATACACACTTTCATCTCTCACTAATTTATTTCAAAACCACAAAATTGTATTTTCAAAGGAAGTAATAAACCATTAACAAGATAACAAAAATAAACAAATTTAATAATGTAAGAAATGTAAAGGTATAGTAACTATTAATACTAATAGATCACCCCCTACACAATAAAATAAAATTAATTTTAATTAATAAATTAATTGAAAAAAATCTATTAACCTCAGATGTCATCTACTACAAATTTAAAAAATTGTTTTGAAATTCAGAAAATGAATAAAAAATATTATAATAACGATTGGAAATTTGAACAAGATAGATATATAGCAGGGGTGGCCAAACTTTTGGGATCCGGGGTCTACGCCACATTTAAAAAATCGAAGGTGTTCTACCAATGGCAGAGGTAAATTAATGTACATATTTATTTTCAGTAACAAGAAAAAATGGTAAATTATGTAAATTTTCTAAAAAAAAAACTTAATATTAATATTTAAAAAATAAAAATTTACTGATGAAAATAATCTTAGTATTCATGTATCAAAAAGTGACCATCCTATTCACTTCGTTTAGTTGAAATTTGGCACGGTATATCTGCGACAAGTTTATCATATTGTGGCTGAAACGAGCTTATTGCAATGCATAAACACAAAATTAAATGTTCATCTGTAAAATGCGACCAATGTTTGTTTTTTGTTCATGGTTGAAAAAGCTGATTCGCAAAGATACCTCGATCCAAAGTATGATTTCAAATACAAAATCAATTTGTAAATATTTGGAAACGTCTCCTCAGAAATTAATTACCAAAAATCATTATCGCTAAATATGCTCTGGATTTAAGAAATATATCGCATCTTAATTTAATAATTTCTTCCTCAACCGTGACTGATGTCATATCTATTAAATGTCCTATTTTTTCAGATACTCCATCAATATTGACATTTTCATTGAATGGAAATATCATAAAGTTGATTATTTCTTTCAACCTAATTAAGTCAGCGAATCTTTCAAATTCTTCAAACAAAACAAGTAAGTGTTAAGCGAAATCTTCGAAGTCTCGGTTTGGATTATGGATGCACTCTTCCTCCATGTTTTTGAAGTTTCTCAATTCATGTTTTCTTAATTGAGATGCATACCTTTATATAGTTTCTTTGAATGTTTTAATCGAGCTCATCAAGTTCGTTTTAGGTTTTAAATCATAAACCTTTAATCATAAATCTTTAAATCGTAAATCTTTGCACAGTTTGCTTTGGATTTTAAAGAGTAGACTTTAGTAAATTTTTATTTTAAATAATCCATTTATTGTATGTCATAAGTCATAAATTAAATTGTTAATATCCGAGGTCATTATCGGGAGGGTCGCGTGGACTACCAAAAATGTCTTCGTGGTCTACCAGTCGTCCGCGGTCGACGTCTTGGCTACCCCTGCTCTAACTTATGACGCTAAAAAATCGTCGGGATATTTTAAAATTTCTATTAGTTGTGTGTTATTTTTAATTTAAATTATTGTTTCCATAATTTCAAATGATTGTCTTTTTGCTTACAGATTTGCATTTATGTTTACATTGGAGAAGGTTTTGTAGTTTTCTTAATACAAGTTAGCTTGATGAAGATAAATGATGAAGAGTCATATATTAAAGGTAGTTAAAAGGCATATTGTGTGTTGAGGGGGCCTCTGCATATTAAATTTGGTAGGGTTTGTTGTCTATTCAACAACACTTAGACAGGATTCAAAATTATGCTTGTCCCCGATGACATCGGTTTGTAGCTGGGGGGAAAAAACGCGATAAACAAAGAGAGAACAACATTTGTGTAAAATCCAAATGATATTTTGTTTTTAAATTAAATTATATTGCATAGTATAATAAACACTTATAATTTAATTTTTTTATTCATTGCGTACGTTTTTGACCGTTGGTTTTTTCTGACTGCAGTCACTGAACAAAGATAACTATTTAATTATTTTTAACCAAAATTAAGAGACAATATCGATTCTTGAAATGTCACTCACATCTTAAAATTGAAAGCAACTTCAGCTAAGAAGCAGTAGAACCAATGAATATTTAAAGTAAGTCGATTCTCCAAGCTTGAAAGTTTTTTGTGTTAGGTATCGAACCCAACACCTTCTGAATTAATTAACTACGCTCTTCCTCACCACATTTCCATTGTTTCTCAAAACAATTAAATATGTATCAAAATAAATACATATTTTTTGATTGCTTCCGTTGCAGTCTGAAGTTTTGTTTATTTTTCTTAGTTGTATCAAATGATTGCGTTAGTTGTTCTTCTGGAAGCCATAGCCGGAGCAACTGCTTTCGCTTTCATCGCCACACTGACCGTTGGTCACATGCAACAGGGATTCCACAAAGAGATGGTATCAGAGTACAGCCGTTTACCAAGGTTCACTTTTGCCTGGGACAAACTGCAGAACGATTTCAACTGTTGCGGCGTATATGGTCCTTCAGATTGGAATAACAGTTACTGGCTAGAGAACAGGCTGTTCCTCAATGACAAATACTTGTTACCGTTATCGTGCTGCCGTGGCGACATCCGTGTCTGTAGCATGGCGAATAACGCACTCAGAGAACAAGTAAGCGTTATTTTTTTGATAAAATCTAACATTTGACAAAATATTTTCCAAACATTATACAACAAAACTTTTTACTAACCGAAAAAAAATTACCTGTTAAAAATACCTGTTTTTACAGGAATTTTCTTCAGATTTTTTGTATTAAATCAAAGTTACGAAGTAGAATCAGTGAGTAGTTTGTGTGTATAGTACATGGTCGTTTTTGCTTGAATGATGACCGAACCCAGGATTTTCAGAAAACAAGTTTTCAGTCAGTTTGCACAACAATTTAAATCTCTCGGAATCTTCCGAGCGATGGTCCCTAGTTCGATCCCAACCGCTGTTGAACAACTAAAGATAGCTGTTGTGTTTCTGTTTTCTACGTGCATGTCTCTCAGGGTGGGTACTTGGGAGTTTTCTGTGTTTCTCACTTTGCGATACATGAATATGGCCTACTGTTAATAAAAGGTTCATCTGGAAGGTAATTTATGTCGGGGATATTAAAAAAGCTTTGATCTTCATTCAACTCATTACGTAGTGTCAAAATAGATCGGAATAGGCTTACAGTACCTAAACGGTAACAAATAGCTTTTCGAAATGAAAGATCCTGGGTTCGATCCCAGACACTATTAAACAAGAGGAAATGGACATTGCTCTTCAGAATGCGGGTCTATTAATGTGTGAGTCCTATGAATTTTCCGGAATTCGTTTCTCGTTATACATAAATACAGCTCACAATCCATGTCCTCTGAAAATCAATTTAAACGCAGAATATAAAAATGATTTACAAAAGTCATAGACTTTTAAGTTTTCTATTTTGCGACGTCAAAATTCATCAGGTTATAAGCTTATCTTAGCTGTACACTTCGAAATGGATTGTCTTGAACCCTTATTCAGTCAAAGTGCTGAACAGCTGAAGACAGACGTTGCAAAAATGCAACTGTACTAAAAATAGTATCTGGAGATAAGATACTAAAAAAAGAATCTGCTTGTACGAATGCTGGTTTAGGTACTATGAAATTTTCCAGGTTTTCTCCCTTGGACACGTGAGTATAGCGTATTATCGATCAAATGTTCTCCGAAAGGGAATAACACACAGTGGATACCATAAAAGCCATGCAAGTGCTTTAGGTTATTAAGCTGTCTACTTTGTAGTGAGAAAATCTATTGGTCTAAGGGTTTCTCTGTTCTGTATGCATATATGTTGGGGTGAGTGCTTGAGAGTTTTCCCAGTTTTCTTTCTTGGAATACTTAAATATATCTTACAGTCAATGAAAAGTCTTTCAGGAAAACGAAGCACGTCGGATATTTAAACGCCTTACAATGATTTTCTGTTGTGCTGTTCATTACGTAGTTTTAAATCCATTGAGACAAAAACTTAGAAGTTTTCCAAATTTTTCACTCACGAATACGATTTATTACCTGTGAGAATATCGAATAAATGATAAATCATTAATTTGCTTATTTTATCAATTTCATTCCTGGAATTCTTGTTCCTTAGAGCAAAACATCTACAAATAGATAATAAATTCATTTTTTTGCATCAATGTCAAATGACGAGGTTAATATCTGAGTTGGCATGATTATTTCGGCAGCAAAAAAGCAGAGAGCTCATCGATTTTATAAGGGATCGGCTTAGCTTACATATTCTGCTTTACCATAATTACCATAAACTGCATAAGAGTGTTGGACTGGATTAAGTATCAAACCCTCTGTCTTTCAAGCACAAAATGATCCCATGGTCACTCCCATGTGTACTTATGAAAGAGCTGCTATTGAATTTCAAATTTCAGAGGTCAAAAAGGAGAAGCAGACAGAAATATCTTTTTAAAGTTCAAGGTCATTTTGATTTTCCGAAGGATAGGAATTTTAAATTTTCTCTACGGCATCACCTGACAATTGATTTATTGACTTCTATCGGGTGGCGTCTTTCTCTAAGCAACTCCTCTTCAAACCTTGCTTCTAGTTGACTTCTAAGGGATGAAACCTCTCGATTGGTTTCTTCTTGTTGTAGGGGAAGAAAAGTTCAATTTATAACTATCTAACCCAGGATTGCTTGGAAAAATCTTTGTCTTTTTTTATCAGAAAACAATTTTTTCCCCTAAATTTATTGTTTTCTTCGAAGATATTTTCGTTTTTTGACCACTCACTCTGGGAGGATTGATGAGGTTGAAGTTGACATTTCTTTTGCTGCATTGAGATGAATCGTTTGGTACTTTCAACCATAAAATCTGCTGTGGGATATCCACAAACAAAAATAGTAGCCGGAAATGATTGCGCTTAGAAATGATACTATTGTTTCAATTTGGAAATGATCCCCATTTTGTAGGGATAATTAAGGGGAGTTATTTGTTTTCATTATAAGTATTATGGAGCTGCTTGTAATACTTGTATAAGAGTTACACAATGAGTTAATTATGGAAATGAGGGGTGTAGCATTATCGTGCAATTAGAGATATTACATTGGTTTTTTTTTAAGGGGCCGCGGTGGCCTGGTTGGTTAGGGCGTCGTTCTCGTTACCAAAAGGTGGTGAGTTCGAATCCCGGCTTAGCCGAAGATCCGTCTTGTTCACTAATGGCGACTGGAGCACGTGAAATCCGTCGGGTCGCAATGTCCTCCATGTTCCCATAACAAATTAATACCTCTGGGGGTGGTTGGAGCCAGGCTTTGGGTCTTCACTGGTTTCAATCTCTAAATTGGAAGATTCAGGTGGTGCTGCCATCTATGAGCCAAAAGTCGTACTTCCACCTTCGAATGAGAGTGCTCTATTAAAAAACGGAAGACGCTCCTTCTCTGACTTCATTCGCCTAGTCTCTGTGACGGGTGGGCTTGACAAGTGTCACTAACAACAACAACAACATTGGTTTTTAATTTGGAATGGTGGCCAGACACGAGATTGATACCTGAGCTGGGAAGAGTCATCCAAATTATCTCTTAACATGGCTATCAAACATCTTTATGCCACAAATAAGAAAAAATATGGGCGGAAAACTCGGCCTATATCAATTATTTTATATGTTAACATAATGTCAAACTTAAGAAATTTGCCATTTTGTACAACTGTCAAGATAAGACGAGGTTAACCCCTGAGCTGTCAGTCTTTTCTCTAAACTTTCAAATCACAAAGGGGTAGAAAATAAATTGGATTCAACGAAATTGATTTCCTTTACAACGAGGCAAATGAAGCCCTAAACCTCTACCAGTGACTGATAAAGTAACGCAGGCTTTTGACAGTCTGACGGAAACAGGAATCTAGATATTATTCGCTGCATGACTTATATTGAGCAAGTAGCTATCAATAACGTGATATTATTTATAAACTCACCCTAAAGAAACTTTGATGCTTTTTGAAGACAACCTGTAATGCTGATCACTTATCTATACCAGAGAATTATTTAGAAATAATACTTCCTATTTATCTGTTTCGAGGGAAGGAACCATGAAAATGTCCGAACGAGCAATGGGATATTATGTATTATTACTATTTCATTTCGTGGCAATGAGGGCGTGATGATTCAGAAATAAAAAGATTAGTTTTTTTATCTAAGTAAATTTATTCACAGTTCCCTCAGCCACAGTGACTGCAGTTACTTCAGTAAAGGGGCTTTTACTCAGACGAAAAGCCTGTACAATTTTTATTAAACAGAATAGAAACAGGACCGCAATTTCCAGATCTCATTTACTCAGGTGTTTAATTGACTCCTTTCTTCACTCTCAACTCATCCACAAGCTGATATTTGCCTCCTCAGTATAGGCCCTGGAAGTTTCTCAAACAATTCTTTAGTGAGCCTCTGTTATCTCGGGTCCTATTGGTCATATCGACTCAAATTTCGAAATTATAAATTTTTGTTTAGTTGCCCAAAATGTCACTAAGTCGCCAAAAATATTGCCAAATGTCGCCCAGTTGCCTTAGATTTTACAGACTTATTTCTCAGCTTTGAAAATGGCTATTTTCAGTAACAAGTGTTGTTTAGACCAAAATTTCCCAAATTAAACGAATGTAACGCATATATATATATATACACTAACCCCTAGACAAGTTGGGAGGCGAATAGCAGATATAATTGCAGTTATTTTTGAAATATGATTTATATTGGAGGTTTTTGTTAATATTTTTATGAGCATTCAATAAATGGGCAACGAGCTCATAGAATGTAATATCCTAAGGTAGTTAGTTCTAAAAGTAGTTTCTTTAAGCTTTGATTGGTAATAGTTGATATTAAGTTGGTGTAAACTAAACATTTTATAATCATCCCCCAGTTAGTCCATACACTTGGAAATAAGAGTGTATACTCAGGTTTTTTTACTATAGGATTTTGCTACTTAAACCTAGTTTAAAATTCTGAAACGGTTGATTATTTTAAAGACATTCGGTTGTTGAAAATAAATAGCCAGAAAATAGTAACCATGGTGGTCTGATAGGTAAACGGTCTTTTCCGTGACCAGTAGGTATCGGGTTCAGTACCCAACACAGGCAAAGACCATCATATTGAGAAATGTTACGCATGTTAAGGATTTCATAAATGATATCACTTTTTTGTTATTGTCTCTTTGCAGAGGAGGGTGCCAGCACACATGTCGACCTCGTCACTTGACTGTGTTTTAAAATTACATGGCTTTTAACTGCTACAAATGACTCCTCAGTCAAAAGAAATAGCCGGAAATGTATCTATGTTATCAATAATAACCTGAAAAGAACTCAAAGTAATAATCAATCTATCAATCATTTCAGAGACTGAACACTTAGTGATGTTTTTGCCAGTTAATGATTTATCATAATAAATCAATCACTGTGTAGTAATAGTTGATGAGAACACTGGCGGTTAAAGTTTGCTTTGGTTAATATAAAGATTATTTGTTTTGCAATATTCGCTTCTAATTAATGCTAATTGGAGCTTGTTGAGACAGGGATTTTTAGTCCCTTAAATCTGCGTGACCCATAATTTACATTTAAAATTATTATCATAATAATTGCTTTGCGTAGTGATAAATTTTTAGGAAACATTAAGTTAATTACTGAAACAAAACCCTTTATCGAAATAACAAACCGGATAATGTTTCTATTTATTATTCACAAATTTTTTTACTCGATAGCTTTTTTCCCTTTTTAAATACCCCATCTATTTTTCCCTTTTTACCCCTTTTATTTTTCCCTCAATTAATTTTATAAACGCTAGTAAAGAAACCAAAAGTAATTATGTTTCTTTTCCTAAAAGAAAATCTGCTATAAATGACTTTCTGTTGCAATAAATTTAGCAATTGTAGTCGTGCTTTAGTGATTACTATTTCATACAATTGAATGAGTATAACGTATTTAGTTCTTACAAGTATTATCAATATTTTAGTACTAAGTGTTATTGATTAGTTGGAATAGTTTCCGAGTGTTAAATCTCTTGGTTAATCAACAGTAAAAATAAATTGGCCTTCTTATTAAAGAAAAACTTTCTTTTAAGTGGGGTAATGTTGGTTGGGGTGTAATGACAAATAGACTTAAATCCCTTAATTAAACCGGGTTATTTATTGGAAAAAAATCTTATGGGTTATTTAGTTTCCAATTAACTGTGTAAGAAATCGTAAAAATAAAAGCGACTTGATTTTATGACAAAGTCGATTGTTTCATCGAGAGGAGTTGTTTAATGATAAGGTTAAACGATTAGATTTTCGAGTATCATGGTGATTCTTAATAAAAGCTTTATAAAAGTTCATTAAAGGGAAACACTTTAATTTTCTAAAACTTAACAACCTAAAATAGTTAATTCAATATATTAGTTAATATTTTAATATATATTGAATTAATTTAGATTAAAACAGAATAATTTAATTTAAATATATGTTATGTTCTCTGAAAACATCGCAAATTTAATGAAATTGATAATCTTAAAATCCAAAAATTCAGATAAAAAATAATTATTCCTGCACATTTACGTAAAGTAACGGTAATAAATAAAAATATTTAAATATTTCCGCTAATCATTAGCATAAAATAGAATAATGAAATATTCACGCATTATTTTCTTATTATCTATAAGATATAAAATCACAAGTAACTCTAATATCAAACTAAAACAACCGCTAGATACAGCACTTCCTCAGTGGGGATAAATGGGGAAAAATATTTTCCCTCTTTTAATCAGAGTAGATATGCATGAGCTGGCCGAAACAGAGGAGTACACATACTCTCGTATATTTTTGTGGGGGAAAATCCGATTACCTCTCTGCTCGTGCTCCGAGAGGAAGGAGGAGGAAGAGATTAACTTTATCCGTCGTATCCTTCCTACGCCAGAGATACGAGTTCTCCCCTCCGCCGCAGGCAAATACTTGAGGAGGAAAGGACCTTAAGCAGGATGAGTATTTTAGCATCGTTCCATCGGATTTTCTCGGAGAATGTTTACTGATTTGTCGAGCAAATGGCGAGTAAATTTTATTCAGGGATAAATGGGAGGCGGTCGGGTTATTTACCCCTAATGCCGAGACGTGTGTGTTTTGGTGGTTGTGGTGTATCGGAGGAATTCATCTCGAGCTCAAGATTTGTTGGGGATTTTTACTTGGGGAAAATCAACGATTGCAAGGGAATTTTCTCAGATTTTAAAATGAATCACCAACTTTTATAAGCTAACAAAAATTTAATTTTTATTTAATTTCATAATATAGCTTTTGCAGTTAAATCTATAGTAAGGCTTTATATTATTTACTGCATATGATAAATTACTGGAAAACTTTCTATTGGTAGTAGTTCAAATTCTCGAGCAGCAAAGGAGGAAACCTGGAAAACTTTAGAGTACCTGTCCTGATAGACGCATCAAATAATCACAAAATGTAATACTCATCTTCGCCATTCAAGTGGTTTAAGATTATATTCTAGACTTTAATTACGATGAGATCGGTCTTAGTAATGAGTTCAATAATAGACAGGTTAAGACTGCATATCCTGGAAGCCTTTTTATTGTCCGAACGAGGGCAGATTCGATACCTGATCCGTCTGCTGAAGAATTCAGCTAGAAACATGATTTGTTGCGCATTATCTTTTGAAAAGGTTATTTCGTAGATAATGATTTGCATTCACGCATCGCAAAGGAGAAAACTTGGAAAAATTTAAAATACTTATTAGGATGGATGTGAAATTTAGCTATCCTCTCTACTATTCAGAAGTGGCTGAGATTAAACTATGTACTGTAAGATCAGTCATAGTAAATATCCATGGTGAACCAAATGATAGATTAACCAATAAAATAGCTCCACAGTAACCTGATAGGAAAAAGTACCTTTCGAATATCTAACGGTGATATCTTCAATATTTGATCCTGGTACTAAAGGACTTTGTGAGGAACTTGGGCATTTTGTTGCAGTTTTTGCACCAGCATACTTCAGTGTACCTAACTTAGCCTAGAGTTGGGGTCTATTAATTAAATAGGAACAAAAAGGAGGGAATCTTCGTAACTCAGAAACAGGGATTAAGAGGAAGACTCTAATATTTAACCTGCCACATCCATAAGTATCATTTCACATGGAGGACATCGCGATCACGACATATTGAACATAACACAGCCGCCTTTAGTGACTACATCTATCTTCGGCTGAGCCGGGATTCGAATTCAATACCTTTCGATAAAGAAAACGACTTTGTAACCAACCAAGCCACCGCTGTCTACTTAGGCATTTGTTGCGTATTGCCTTTTGGACAGATTATTTCATTAAAAGTAAGTCAAATTCACATGTCGCAAAAGAGGAAATCCACTTTCGAGGTATGCGCATGCAGAAAGACCTCTTCCCACCCCCGGTTATTGAACAAGGCTAAAATAAAACCCTGGATCTTTCTTGATGAGTGACCGTAGTGTTGGAGCAAGTGAATGATTAGTTCTTTCAACTTCCGTTCATGAGTTTGATACATACTTCGAGAGTGAATGTTTTTAGAAGTTCGAAATCCACCTTAACTTAAGGATCCAGTCAAATTAGTACTCGTGTGCAGAATTAAAACTTAGGAGTATCTTTTTTTATTACATTGTAAGCCTTTCTATATTAGCACTTATTGAGAACAAGTCGCCTAATTTTAAATTAAATCATATTAAAAATACCCCTCGAAAAATGTTATAACATATTATTATTAATAAGGAAACATGGTATTCAAGAAATGGTTTTGAATTTAATTTACATTTAATATTTATTGTGTTGTTTCCGGGCACTTAATATTAGCAGACAATTATATATAGCAATATTACAATAAATCACTCATCTTCATTTTATTTAAATAGGATATATTTTGTGACAGTGCCTCCAACACACAGGTTCTAGGTTTTCAGGAACACTTATCCCTCAAGAGATTGAACTTCGGTTCTGGAACTCCGTACATATACATACCGTCTCGACCGGTTCGGGCTGGTGAAAGCTTCGACTCCCCCTTTCATACTTCAGTGGGTAGATTGTCTAGGTCTAGCTGTTGTTAGGTTTCTAGCCCAGAGGGCCATATCCCTTCTATTCCAAAGAAGTTATTTGAAAAACATAGACAGTAAATACATAATAGGATAAGTGTTTCCAATAAAATAAATTGTTCCTGCATGACGAATTTAAAAAAATTCCAAACAAAATACACAAAAAGTTACAAAAGAGATTATTAAAAAATGCAAAATTGATCAAACGAGATACAAAAAATTACAAGAGAAATTAAGAAAACATACAAAATTGAACAAACGAAATAGTACATTGAAAGTGAAAAGAAAATATGTAAAGGAATTTAAATACAAGTTATTATTACAACACATTTATTTTTATTTTTTTTATAATAAATATATACAACTATGTATGAGATAATCATAGTATGCAGTCACACATAGAACTGTATAGTACTTATTTTATTTTATTTTAATATTAGGTTGGGGAAAAAGAAATCCATTATTTTTACGTGAACTTTATGTAACTTCATTTGGATTCGCTTTGTAAAAAGGTTTAAAACAGCTTTCATGTAGAGTTTTAGTTCTTGCGCGTTACGACTGCTGACATGCGGTTAACTTCGATCATTTTTGATATTTTATAGACATTTTCGACGATGCTGTATCCACATGCGAGGTGCATCTCTAACATCAAAAATACCCGAACGGAATCGACGAAACAAAAATTGTACGTATCTGGTTGTTACAGTCTTTTATAGGACGATAAACACCTTTCACAATTTTAGCCATCCGGCTATCTTTTTCGCCGTTACAAGAGAGAAACGAAAATATATCGAATTTTCAGTTTGTTGTCTTCCATTTTTAAAACCTTGTACTCGTAACTGAATTAATCAAACAAAAAACCCCAAGAGGATATTTTAGTGTCAAATGTCAACTTTCCAACGAGCATAAATCTGAAATTGTTTCATAGATACCTCACGAGATATCGATCATTACAGACGTCTACCGAAAAAATAATGGATTACTTTTTCTCCAACTTAATATTTATTTAATTATTTATTATTTCTTAGATTATAAAAAACAAAGAATACACGAGTATTTACAAACAAAAAATATATACAACTCAGTACCCCAACGAAGGGCAATGAGCAAAAAATTGAAACAAAAGAAAAAGTGCCAAAAAATTAATTGTTTTTATTTTGAACTAAATTAGTTTGTTGTTGGGCTTAAACGCAGCACCACCCTGGATCTGTGAAAATTAATGATTTCATAAGGGCTATAGTTCTCAATGGATTGAATTTCTGCATTGTTAATTTCATTAAGTTTTTCAAAAAATCTAAATTCTAGGAATTTAATATATTTTTTTAATGAAAGGACACCTAGATTATTGTGAATTTGTTCGTTTCTGATATAGTAGTCAGATTTTGAGATTAGTCTGAGGAGTTTGCTTTGCTGCCCTTCCAGCTGTTTAATATTAGTTAATGCAGCACTTCCACAGATTGGTGCTGCGTATGTAATTATTGGTCGTATATATGACTTATAAATGAGTAACTTATTACTCATGGATAGATTAGAATTGTACGCAATTAGTGGATAAAGGATTGATTTCGCTGAAATTAATTTTAATATAACTTTCCTAATATGTGATTTCCAGGTGAGTCTTTTATCTAATGTAAGTCCGAGGTAATCAACGGTATCTGACCAGGGGACAAGATACCCGTTGAGTTTGATCTGGGGGGGGGGGTTTGAGTTCTTTTTTTAGTAAAAACAACCGCCGTTGATTTATTTGGGTTAATTTTGATTTTCCAAATATCTAGCCATTTTTCAATAGCCATGATATGTTCGGAGATGTGGGCATGAATTTTCCACATTTTTGTGCTGGACGCCAGTACAGCAGTGTCATCAGCAAACAAACAGAGCATAGTGTTGGGTTGCTGAGGAATATCGTTGACGTAGATGTTGAATAAAAACGGACCCAGCAGGGATCTCTGCGGGACGCCTGCAAGAATGGGTCTGTTTAGAAAATAAGTTTTTCCGACTGTAACAGAGAAAGTTCTGTTAGATAGGTAGTTATCTATATATAAGGAAAACCAGATAGGGGGGGGGAATTGAACTTAATTAGCTTAAATATCGGGCCTTTATGCCAAACTCTATCAAAAGCTTTTTCTACGTCAATGAATATACCTCCCTTTGATTTTTTGTAGGCAAAACCTTTAGATATTTTCTCCACCACCCTGAGTAGTTGGTGGGTGGTCGAAAGCTTTCTCCGAAATCCAAACTGTTGTGGGATGATTATTTGATTCATCTCATCAAAATTTAGTAACTTTTGAAGAATTGCTTTTTCAGTTATTTTTGCAAGGGTCGGCAGTAGGGAAATCGGCCTGTAGATCGACGGCTGCTGCTTGCACTTGGCCTGTTTGTGGAGCGGTATGATCACTGCCCTTTTCCAGACACCAGGAAAATGGCCAGTTTTTATAATTCCATTAATTATCTTCGTTAGATAGCAAATTGCCCTGATAGGTAACTGTTAAATAATTTTATTGGTGATTAAATCATGACCAGGGCTTTTTTTTGGTTTAAAATTTTTAATGGTCATTTCAATTTCAGATGCCAGTGTTTCAACAGGGAGTTAGTGAATATAATTTTTATTATAAAATTCAAGAATTGTATTGTTGATTGTATTATTAGTTAATGGTTTATTAATGTTGTTTGGTTGAAATTGCTTTTCTAGACTGGCTGCCAGACATTCTGCCTTTTTAAAGTCCGAGAGTGCGACTTGCACACCATCTATAAGGGAGGAATACACTCTTTGGTTTTTTTTTGCTTATTAATTGCTCTCCAGAAGGATCCATCCTCCACGTTGAGGCTTCTTAAATAATTGTTGTAGGATTTTTAGTTAAATTCAGTAATTTTATTTTTAATTTGCCGTTTTAATGAGTTAATTTGATTTTTAATAAACGGGCATCTGGTGCGATTATGAATCTTCCTTAATTTATTACGATTTTTGATAAGGTTAATTATATTGTCAGGAAGATAGTTTATAGACTGCTTAGGTTTAAAGAATTTACTTGACTGTAATGAACTATTAATTATGGAAGTTAGATTTGAGACATTATTGTCGATTAAAAGTGGCGTGTTGATAGACTTGAATGCAGAGTCCTGAATTAGATTATTCACTTTTTCTCTAAATTTATTCCAATTGTAACAAGTATTTAGAAATTCACTTTCCTGTTGTGATGGGTAGATAAGACTGAGTGCCAAGCATGGATTGGAATTAAATATTGAGGACTTCGCTTTAGGCTGACCACCTAATCGAGACATATCAACACCTCCGAGAATGTATTCTAGGGGTTGTTGGACATATGCCCATATCTGTTTTCTTGAACCAGAACCCTAGATCAAGAAAACAGATGTGGGCACTGTAGGCTTTGGATCCCTGATTGGCTGTCATGCTGCAATGTTTAATTTTATATTTAGTGAAAATATCTTAAAATTCTTTTATGAATTAGGATAAGTTATAAAATTAATTAAAAAATATTCTCTGTCAAAAATATAAAAAATAATAAAATATAAAAAAATATGTAAAAAAACGTGGTACGATGCTGAAATATTAAAGTTCTGTATATTTTCAATTACTGGTTTTACTTGGGGAAATACCATCTAAGATGGCAAGATCAAGCATCTAACATATAATGAATGATGCAGTTTGGTTTGTTTACCTCTCAACGGTCATTTTTTTTGCACTTGACAATTAATTAGAGCCAGATATATAGCTTAATGTGAACTCCGAACCACTACAACTATCCTAACTTAAGATGGGAATCCAACTCATGAACTGGTTAACCGAAAGCTAGATCATTAACCATTTAGCTGGTAGTTCGGCTATTGAATGCTCTGACGGATTTTTAGGAAATATTTGCGCCAAAATCTGCTCTTTATTAAAATGGGTTGCAAATCAATACAAATTGCAACAAAGATTTTAATGAATCTGAATATTTAAAATGAAATTTTATATGTCTAAATAATAACATTTATTCATACGATGCTGCCAATTTATTTCATAATTTTTTTAGTCTCTTGTTTATTCCTCGGAGTTTGTTCTCAAACATTTATATAAGTTCGTACCTCACCCGAGTATAGAATCGTATGTTTAGAGCTTTTCCCTTCGATTCAACAGTTCATGGGCTTGAGTCCCATGTTAAACTTGAAGTTAATAGTGATTCAGAATCCATGTTAAACTATAGGCTCTGGCCTAAAATACCCTCATATGCAAAAAACGACATTGAATATATTATTTTGGGGAAAAAGAAATCCATTATTTTTACGAGAACTTTTTGTAACTTATTTCAGATTCGCTTTGTAAAAAGGTTTAAAATAGTTTTCATGTAGATTTTTAGGTCTTGTGCAAAGCTACGACTGCTGACATGCTGTCAAATTTGATAATTTTTGTTATTTTATAGACATTCTCGACGATGTTGTATCCATGCGAGGTGCATCTTTAGCATCCAAATACCCAAACGGAATCGACGAAACCAAAATTGTGCGTAACTGGTTGTTACAGTCATATATAGGACGATAAACACCTTTCACAATTTTAGCCACCTGGTTAGCATTTTCGCCATTACAAGAGAGAAACTAAAATGTATCGAATTTTCTGTTTGTTGTCTTCCATTTTTAAAACCTTGTACTCGTAACTGAATGAATCAAACAAAAAAACCGCAAGAGGATATTTTAGTGTCAAATGTCACCTTTCCAACGAGCATAAATCTGAAATTGTTTGATAGATACCTCACGAGATAGCGATCACTACAGACGTCTACCGGAAAAATAATGGATAACTTTTTCCCCCCAACCTAATATAATTGGCCCTTAGACACTATATATATGTAAACAAAACTAAGCTCTGTAACAGGAAAGCCCATCGAAGGGCCAAGGCTTACAGTGCCCAAAACTATTTTCTTGACTGAAGGCTCTGGGATGCGAAGCATATGTCCTTGTTAGGTGATCAGCCTAACATGAAACCCCCAGTGCTTAGTTCCCAAGCATATTTGGTACTCAGTTTTATCGACCCACTAAAAGGATGAAAAGCTGAGGATTAACACATACATTGATTTTATCATTACAAATATTTTATATGTACTTATTTAGCATAATGTAATAAAATATTATATTTTATTAATGATAATATGAATATCTCAATATTTTTATAAGATAATGTGACACACAATCCATACTAGTAGTAATCAGAGCACAACCGAAATACCTAAATAAAAGTGACATTTAAATATATACTTCACAAGCATTAAAAAATATTATTTTTGCTATACCTGATCTTTTTTAATATAATGTATATCTTAGTAGTATGAGGTAACTTTTCTGAACTTAAATAAGCAATGGTTTTTTTGTGAAACGTGTAAAAATGTCAGATTTCACTGACTTTCAAAAAGAAGATATTGTTGGAATGTAACTAGCTAGAGAAAATAAAGACAATCCACAGTTTCATTTATTTCTTGAGTTGCAGTATCTGAAGACATGAAAAAATTAATATTTTATCACATTTATTACTAAAAGCAGTTCTTAAATCATTTACTTAATTTGAGAACAACATTTTAATTTTTTGAAGAAATGGTGTTAACCATTAACAGTTAAAACTATTTGTGTGTTTAATCAATTATTTATTTTCCTAAAATAATAAACTAAAAAATCAATTTTTTATTATATATCAATTAAAAAAA
>JAPDSC010093011.1:22684-54846 GCA_026290005.1 Latrodectus geometricus | reverse complement strand
AGCGAGGAGACTGCTTATCAATCTGTGAAATCCTAAGAAAAGATTTAAAAAAGAATTATCTACAACCAAATTTACGATAAGACTCAGTACATCTCAAGTCAAAATTTTTTACAACAGAATCACCCAACCACATCAGATCTGAAGACCATCTGATGAAAAGTTAACAAGCAAATCGACAAAAATATTCGACGAGTAGATCTCAAGTCTAGTCTTGTAATAAGAAAATGAGACTTCTTATCAATTCTTTCTGGATTGGTCTGTCAAAAAAATATAAATTTTATAAAAATTTAATATACATTGAAGGAAAACACAATTCTAATATTCACCGGAAAAAAAATTATCATTATATAAAAATAAATTTATTAATTAAATTATCTGTCACTAAATATATATTTTTTGTATAAATTAACTAAAAATATAATTTAATATTTTGTTTGAACGAAACATTTAGGTTATTTTCTCAATAAAATATCTTAGTTCTTATTTATTTTTTTATTTATAACTTGATAAAACTGCTGTCTTCAAATTAGTCTTAGAATTAAATAAAATAGTAAAAACTATTAGACATTTTTTAAAGTAATAATTGATTAAAAATGACAAGAGGAACTCTTATGTTTGCTAAGGAGAAATGATATTAACATTCATAAGAATTAATAAAATCATGCTAGAGTTTTTATTTTGATTCATAATGGTAATTCAGCAAATTGATCTTTGAAAAACTATTTCATGACTATTTTAACATACTGTTTAATTTTAGATATATCCAACTGCTATAATATTTTGTGATTGGAATTAAAGTTTACTTTTAATAATTACGGAAATTATTTCATATAAATTGTCATGATTATAAAAAATGACATTAAATTTAGGATCATTATTCATTTTATATAGCTTACTTTATCGAATTACAAAATAGAATATACAAAAATTGAAAAGGGAATATAAAATATTTTCCATTGGCGCCATTATATGAATAATTTTATTTATTCTTTTTTGATTTCTGAATTGAACTTTTAATTATTAAATTAAAATAATATTCAACACACACATATTTATTCAGAATTTTCAATTAATAGAATCACATATTTGCTTTTTTAAGACTGAAAAACTTTATAGTAAAAAATAATTAAAATGAAATAAAATTATCCAACTGCCTATTATTTTATAAGTCAATAGACGAAACTTAAAATATTTAAGTATTGTCAATCAGATTTTAATTAGAACTTTTTAATTAAAAACACACTCAGAAAAAATAACACATAAAATTTACGTCTTAAAGTTTTTGAATTTTTATTTTACTAATCAATCAACAGAGACGTAATCATGCATTAATTTTAATTTAAGTTTGAATTAATGAAGCACGGAAAATAAAATTCTCATTTTTTTAATAGAATAAATTTTAAGCAACATTTACGTTATTGAATAAATGTTAAATTTTTACAATAAATATTCTATATATGATACTTGAATAAAAGTGAAAAATAATTAAAAAACTGAAAATAGAAAATCAAAATAATTAATTTCAAACTAATATTTTAACCATAAGTACAAAAGTAATTTCAATTTTCTTTATATATTACTATACTTTTAACTATATTACTATCAAGTAATATTATATAAATAATGATAATTTCTTTAACTGATATCCAAATGTAATGCGTTAATTTGAATATAAATTTTTTTATTTATTAATAGATTTTCGAATAAAATAAGCAAATTTTGAATTTGATGCATGATTATATCTTGTTTTAATAATTATTTTAATCTAAAAAGCTTTACAACTTTAATACATAAAGTTCTCATTAACTTATAAAAAATAAATAATACATGTTTATGGATGTAACTCATGGGACTGCCTAAGCAAGAGAAATTTATAATTAAGCAATAGCTGTATTCACAATTTTCATTTTTCGATTTCGAAAATAAATACAGCAGCATTTTAACAAATAGATTCAAAATGAAGGTAGTAAAATTTCATCAATTAATTAATTTAAATTGTTATCATATTAATTTAAATAAGTATTTCTAATTATTTTGTAATGAAAATTAAATTATTAACATGTCGGTTGTGATAGAAATATTAAAAAAATTGCATTACATTCTATTTTTTAATTTCGATTATTTACTTTTTTCCCAACTGACTTTTAAATAAATAAAATAATTTTATATACGTTTTAAATATTAATTTTTATCTTCAAGGATAATAATAATAAATACATCATTGTAAAATACATACAATTCAAATAAAATATAGTATTAAATAACATACCTTCGTTATCTTCAATTTCGACTTTAGTCTGGTAATTAGACTCTTTGTTTATAATGTAATGATACTTACTCTATCGTTTTTGATTTTAATCAACAAAATGCTAACGAAATCTAGGACCGAAAACAAAATTAAATATTTTAAGAAACTTGAATTGTTCAATGCAACTTAAAGTGCTTCAAATATAAGATAAATACAATATTATTTATGAATGATATCAAATGAATATAGATATTTACAATATAATAAAATTTCACTAAAATTATACATTATAATTTCCAAATTTTTCATGCAGCTAGCATTGAGTTATTCTCAATTCAATTAAATAATAAGAAATATAATTCGATTATATGTACGAGTAAATCGAAATTCCATGCTATTTTCGAATTGAATTATTATTGGTTGAAAATTGATCACGTGGCTTTCATAAGCTGTTATGGTGCCTTGCGAAATAATATTCTCAAGGTTATTGTAAACATAAAAAAATAAGTATTTACTTTTGATTTAAGATTTTTTTTTAAAATTTTAAGCTTGATTTTGAGTTTTGAATTTGTTTATTTTCTTACTGTATTTTATAAAACAAGCTCAAATTATTGGAATTTTATATAATTATCCTTTTTTTTAAATATATATGACGAATCACTGAAAATTTATTTCCAAAAATTTATTTTATAACATTTAAGATGAAGAAAAATAGATTAATGTATGCAAGCGCTTAAAAAGCTAAATAGTAAATTAAATATAAAAAAATGAAAATTTTGAAAAAATGATTTAGGACATTTTTGGAGAATTTATAATAAAGTTACATAGTATTTAAATTAACTAAATATTGAAGACAAAAGTAAAGAAATACATAAAAGTGATTCAGAAATTTAGTAACTTAAAGCATGAAAAAAAAGGAACAATAATTTTGCATTTAACTTTATTTTTGGTATCCAAACATTTAATCATGTTTTATTTTATTTTTGATAAACTCTTCTTTGTGTATTATGCTGTTTAATATGAATAATCAAAAATTAATAATAGTTTTCAAATCGTGAGCAATAATTTTGAGATTCGTTTTCGATATAAGTTGCATTATTTCATAGTATATCGATTTCTAGTAAGAATATATCCTCAAATATGCATGTTATTCTGTTTATTAAGTTTTAGGCGAAGCAATGAACTCACAAAATTTTTTCAATTTATTTTAATTATTGAAATGCTTAAAATTAATTGATAATAGTTAAGAATAGATTCATGTTTATCAAAATGTAAGTTTTTTCTTTTGTTATCAAATAAAACAGCTCACAATTTTTGATCAATGAAAAATAATGAAATTTAGGGTGAGATATTATTTTTAAATTGATTTATTAGATTAAAATAGATGTAAATTATTGTTTCATGTTTTTATTTTTAATATCTGTAAATTTGGATCTATTCAGTTATAATTTATTAACACGAATTTTTTATATCTATTTTTGTGTATTACTAGTGTAACTCAATACTAACGCATTACTGACTAATAAAGAAAACGAAAGTATTATTCTTATGAAACTAAAATTAAGTTGAGTTGATGTATGCATCTTGTCATATTATTCAATAAAATTCAAATTTATTAAAAGTACTAGTATCTACGAGATTATTAAAAGTTTTTGCAGACCAAAATTCAAATGAATTTTGGTCTGCGAAAACTTTTTATGATCTCGTAAGAATATCATGGTAAAAAATATTTTTTAATATCATCTTCATGTAGATATCCTGAACAATAGAAAGTTTACTATAAAAAGGTACTAGATAAAATTTTTTTTAAATATTTTTGTTATAAGTGTTTATGCAATTAAAAGAAATTGGATTATATTTTTGCAAGTTTAATAGTTTTAAATAATTATTCTATATGTAAAATTTTTTTTCAAAAATTCTCTAATCACTCTGTTCATAGTTAAAGGGTTCAAATTTGATCAAAAAAATCTGAAGGTATCCATTGACCTTTTTCATTTTTGGACACCGAGTTATGGCAGTGGATGCTTGAGAGTTTTCTCAGTTTTCTTCCTTTGCAATATGACTCTAATACGAAATATGCTTTTGAGAAGCAACCCGAAGTGAGTGTCAAAATAGTCTTACATCCCATTTGAACTGATATGTAAAGATTCCCTCCCTGGGCCTTTTTCTTATTTCTCTATTGCTTAGGTAGTCCTGATGGGAGGTTAATTTCAAGGAGTTTTTAAAAGCTAAATAGCGGTTTTTAAAATCACAAAGACAAAATCATTCACTTCATAAATTATTTTGTCAATATCATTTTAAGGTTCAGTTCGAAAGATGTGTATGTGAGTTGGATTATTATAAAGATTTTTCAAATATCCACAATGTAATTCCTACCATGAGGACTTATGTGGGTGGTATATATGAGTCAAAAAGGAGAAAACCCGGAAAACGACCAAAACATCCATCCTGATAAATTGGAAGAAGAAAAAAGAAATAACACAATCATCTTATGTAGATCAACAATCATGAGGACCGAACCAAGGAACAGCTAGTGGGCAGACTTATACCCTTAAGAAGAAAATGCAATATATTTTTTTTCATGCATAAAAAAATCGATTAATAGTTGGAATATTAAGAAGGTTTTTTTTTAAAGCAGATATAAAAAGCTACATACATGCTTAGTTCACCGATTGCAGTTATAATGACTTTCTGCGTTATTAACCAGGCAAAATCAAATTGGCGAATATTTTGACGATCATTGCAAAAAAAAAAAAAAAAAAAAAAAAAATCAAAAACAACTTGTAAAGCAAACGAACATTTTGTACAGCTATTTACTAATCTTATTTTTCTTTTTTGTATTCTTATCTACAAGTATCACAAAGCAAAGCAACTGGCTACGTTGAAAATATGAATCTCAATTCATGTGTATATTTACTTGCAATTCATTCTAAAATGCTGTTATCCATTTCCGTGAATAATTACTGTCGAAGCATTTTAAATTGCTGTTTCAACCTAAAGAAAGCAAAGTTTTTTAATTACAATTAATTCGAATTTCATAAAACCTTTTCATAATAGGATATATTCTATCACTATAGGAGTAGTGGAAAAGTTGAGTGAGAAAAAAATTTCAAATGTAAAATATTCCATGTTAAATAGTATTAAATACTATTTAACATAGAATATTTTACATTAGTACAGATGCTGTATTTAATATATTTTCGAATTTTAAAATTTTATTTCCTCCATTCTAATTTTTTATTTTTTTTTTAAAGTTAATTTCTGATAGAAATCTTTTGCGAAAATAAAATTATCAATTTTAAGCTTAAATTTTTGGAGTAATTGACATTATCAACATGGAGCTTATGTTACTGATACTTAACTGAAAAAAATGTTTGGTTTTATTTTTGTAGAAACATATTGGCGATAATTCCCTACTTTGTAAAAATTATAGAAAATTTTGTTTATTTTTCTTTTTTTCTTCCGATATTTTTCTATTATGTCAAATATAATAGCCAATTCAACATTTATGCTGGATCATAGCCTGATTTTTAATATAATCTAAGTATAGCATACTGATATAACGGTTCTTATAACCATTTATATAAAAAATTTTGTTATAAAAATGAAACATCATTTATGATGTAAAATTACTCCAAAAAGTTTATAATGCGCTGCATAATATATCATATAATATTTAAATTATATGATAATCGAAATAGCAGAGTCATATGTACAAATATGCATATTATATATAATATTGAATGAACACATAACTAAGTTTTTATTATTTAAGAGTATAAGGTTAGAATATATAATGAATGTAATTTTTGAGTTATGTTTTCCAAGCAACCAATTAATTTAGTTAAAATAAAAAAAAAATCTCCGGTGCCATTCACTTTGAGAAGATGCTTTTCATTTTGTTAGATGAGATGATGCTATTCGATTTGTTAAAATAAAATGTAAAAAAGTTTCAGTTCTAATAAAATATTTTTTAGGAAATATTTATGAATTTCATTATTTGCTTAAGCTTTTTGACTAAAATTATTCTTCATATAATAAATTTAAAACGAAATAAATTTTTATTTTTGAACGAACTCTTATTTGAATGCTATTATAAATCAAACAATGTAAAAAATTTAAAAATCTGCTACTGTTTTAATTTATCAAAATATAGGATTATAAATATTTATAAATCTATTATATATTTTTCAGAGCAATTAATTAAAATATATCGTGAAATTAAAAGTTTAAATTTATATTAAAAATCTTATTTGAAATTTAGTTTTGTTTTGTGAAAAGGATAATAACATATAGATCGTAAAATCTAAAATTGCTAGATTTTTTAATCTATTCTTTTATAAAATTTAATGAATAAAGTTTACAAATAACTCTGCTATATTCATTTATAATGTCTGATATTCAAGAAATTAAAATTTAAAATAAAATTAATGCTTTACCTTTTTTTTAAAGGGGTCAGGTTATATATGTTTAGATATGTGGGAACAAAACAGGTAAAATCTCTGTAGAAGGCTTATATTTTATTTTATTTAATTTAATTTGAACTTAAAAATAGTTTTTTTTCCTTCTGATTCTTTTGAAAAATCTACAAAAGAGAATATCTTGAAAATAAGACAAATGTTATTTTATATTCAAAGTTATAAGACTTATTAAAAATAAAAAGTAAAATATATTTATCAGTTTATGAGGAGCTGCCATCTGTCGGCAAAACTTAATACTAACAAATCAAGAGTTAAATAGATGATTTTAAAAGAGTCAGGTAAACTACATATGCTTAATATACCTGAAGTTTGAATACAATAAAAAGTTCAAAGTAAATAAAATTCTCTCTTTATTAATATTCTAAAAGTAATAAATAAAAGCTATGTTAACGACTTAACCAAATTATTCTTCTTATAATTTATTTAAATTGAATTAAGAAAATCTGATTCATGAAAGCTTTCTTTTTAATTAATGTGTTAAAAATTGTAAGAGAAAGAATAATTTGAAAATAACATAATGCAATTATATTCTCGAAGCAATTGAATATCTTCCTAAAAAAAAGTAAAGTTTTAATAGTTTAGGAGAAAGCGCCACCTATCGGATAAATTTAGAACTATAATTTATTGACATGTTCGATGGAAGTTAATGATTTTGTTATAGATTTAGCTTAAATATTTTTTTTAACCAATAATATTAAAACAAACGCAAATAAATAATTAAATAAAAGGTTTTTTAAATAGAAATAAATTCATACTTTCAGAACTATCTTACAAAATTTACTTTATTCAAAACTGCATAACAAACTTGAAAAATTTATTTTATTTAAAATAGTTGAATCGTTTAAAATATTCTTGAAATTTACTTATTTAATAATCAAAACTTTTCGCTAAAACATACTTCCTTATTTTATTTTTAAATTACTTACATTTATCCACTTTAACATTTTAGAAAGATCATCTACGCAAATAATATTCTTGATAAATTTCTTTACAATAATTTCTTCCAAGACTAATTTTTTGAATTAAATATGTTCAACTTTAGTGAAATTGTTTTTAAAAGTATGGTTTTTGAAAAGACTGAAGAATTCTTAATTTCTATCATCGTGTGTGTTTCGTGGAATGCAGTTGCGATATTTTTTCGATAAATAATCATTATAAATAATTAACTGTGAATATTATGAAACTATTTAAAATATTAGTTAAATAAATCAAAAGTTTGTTGAAATAATAAAAAGTCAGTTTATTTTAAATAAAACTTTTTCAGAAAAAAATGCAAAACATAAATGCAAAATGAAGAATTGAGAGAAAATACATATTTCGCAATAACCCAAATAAGAAAAATAATTTTAATTTAATTCTAACTGGAAACGCTAGGAAATTTATTTACATATTTTGTTTAAAAATTTAAAAAATAGTACAACTACTTATTTGACTTAAAAAGTCAGTTTTGAATTTAAAGTTAATGTGTGTAAATAAAAATCAATTGATATATATTTTAACAAAGGAATGTACACATTATTTTGTTATTTCTGATCTATAATTGACGAGATAAAATCAAACCAACTCCAGAAATTCAATAATTCCAGAACCCCTCCCCCCAAAAAAAATCATTAAATTTAGAAAACTCCTCTCCAATGTAAAATAAGCTAAGGTGAAGTCTCTAGGGGGTGGTTGGTGATGGTTTTAAAATTTTTCTGTTCCTGCTCAAAAGAGAGAGACCACAAGTGTCCACTGGTAAATCGCAAATGTCTGCTGGCATCTGTTGCCCTCCAAAAATGCACCACCAGGACCCTTCCTAGAATATCAATAGTGTTCAAGAGTGCCCAAGAGATTCCACAAGTTCAATTCCTTGTTCCCTGTAAAAGCCTCACTGAGGATGGAACATATACCAGGTTGAGGAGTGAGAAGAGCAACTGCTTTCACCAGAGCCATCTCTCGTTGCCACAAGTACCAACGTGAGATGATGTATACTTTATAGAATTAATATAAACTATCAAAACCCAAATCATAAGAGAATTATAATATATATGTCTAATTAATTATTACAATATTTAATTTGCAATAAAACAGTTGAATATATATTATTAATCTTAGGAAAATTTGGAACACATTATTCCCCTATTAAATAATGCCTTTAAACATATAACTACTTTTAAATTTAATATTATTTAATTTAATATTAAATGTAAAATAATAGAAATTTAATTTAAAAACGAGAAAGTTAGACTGTAATATTCCCGTCTTATACATTAAGAATTTAGACCTATAAGTGATTAAAAAATTACATTTTCACTGTTCTATTAATGTGTTATATTGATGAATAATTCATTAAAATTACTAAAGATAGAGATTATAACAAGACTAATTAAATACTTAAATAGGAATTTTAATGAATAATTAAAAAATGTCAGTCAAAATTCATATATTCTTATTTATAAATATATTGGTCATCAATCTGAATAATTTGGTAAATTAACAATCGATCTATTAATTAATTTATATTATTTATTAATAATTAAGATTAACTCAAGCTTTAAGAAATATTAATCTTAAAAAATTCAGAGCAGATATTTATACAGGAAAGTTAATTTTATATTTATACCCGAAAACTAAAAATATTAACGAAATACCACGGAAGAAATCAAAATTTATTTAAAGAAACCAGCATTTATAATTCAGTTCTGTGTCTGGCTGTAAAAGATGGAAGGGTCCATAAATTCCTTATAAGGCGAGCAATATAAATATTTGAAATTCACTCTCGAACCCAAAAGCGAAGCAAACCCTATTAAAAATTAAGATAAATACGCTTTGCAAAGGGAGATTGCCACCATTCGATCCGAGCGAGCAACTACATTAAGGAAGAGGTAGCGCAGATACGGAATTCCTAATGAATCCCATTTCGCTCGCGGTTCGAAAATGGGAGGGATGTTCCGAAAAGGCAGAAATATCGATTCTTGGAGTCGGCGGATTCCGAAGCACTCCTGCCTCTCACTTGGGGAAATATCTTTTGACGCCATTTTTCGACCATTCACTTCTCAGACGAATTCTGGAAGAATCAACATCTTTCACAAATTTATTTCATTTCACTTCAGAGAATAATTATTTATTTATTTTTTTTTTTTAGAAACAATGAAATATGAAATAAATTTTTTGTTGTATGATCTATAAATGCATATTTTTTATTTTAATTAGTCTTAAATTTTAAAAGCTGATAATAGAATATAATCATAATAGAATAGAATATTTTGATAATAGAATCAGTGCTTTAGCAGACGATTATTTAAAAAATTAATTTATTTTGCCAATTTTACAACATTCAACGATATTGCCAATTTTAGAAAAGAAATAAACTTCGAAAAGGAAATAATATTTAAGCCTCCTTTGCCAAATGCGTCGTAAAGGAAAATTTTATCAATTTTTACTCATTTCTTAATAAAGTAATTCAATTATAATTTTAAATTAGGCTATGGTTCAAAACAAATATTTATTTTAGAATTAAATATTATCTTAAATGGAAATTCTTTATTTTCTAGCAAGTGATAAAGTTTTAGGTTCAAATAGATTTTTTCCATAAGTTTCATAATAATGCCTGCTTTCAGAAATTTTTAATTAACGTTATATATGTTTTTCATTTTTATATTTTTTAACAAATTAAAATTAGGTTTTATAATCTGTTATGTTTTCAACTGGAAGACATCTAAATTTTTGAAGCATTGATGGTAAAAAGAGTGTGTTTAAAATAGTAAATATTTGATTTTTTTATATTTTGAATAAAACATTTTTCCTTTTTCCAGTTAATTCCTGACATTAATTTATTTCCAAAATGGATTTTGAGTATACGAGTAAATATAAAATTAAACATACAATAAGTAATTATTTTATAACTAATTTGAATTTTTTTTTCTTTACAGAAAATCTATCAATATGAAATTTAATCCCAAATTATAATAAATTATCATACCCATTACTTTATTCTTAGAAATACGAAATAAATATGATTTTGAAATTATTCTTTCACTTATTATTCTAAATCGATTTTAATAAATAATTTCCCAATAAAATACTTATTAAATTTTCAAAATATTAATTATTTTAGTTTTATAAATCATTAAGAGTTGTTAATAGTTTTTTTTATGAATTTCTTTGTGTTTGTAAAGTAGAAATAATATTAAAAATTTTATTCAAGTAAAATGAACTAAATTAAAATTATGTGTAAGCTAATGAATGAAAGCTTTGAAATATTTTTTAAAAATTATAATTTAAGTTTAATGATTATAGATTAGATCAATGTAGATCAAAATTGAAATAGATTTTAGTATGTATTGAAAGGATATATTTTAAGAAAAGGAATGAAACACACTTTACATCGTAAAGTTTGGGCTCAATAAATATTATTTTCATTTTTATTTCTTTTGAGTTAATATTTTCTTAAATTTATATAAGCCTAAATGGTTTTAACACGGAATGGGATAAAAAAATTACGTTATAAATAAATCATTTTTTAAATACTTTGTTAAAGACACAAAATTTTGATATATGATATATCATAAACTGAAAAATAAAACGAAGTGAATTTGTAAAATCAATATCAAATTTACATAAATATTCTGTTAGCATATGCGTTTGATGCTTAATGCATCAATGTATAAATAAGAATACAGCTATTATTCGAATTAATTAATTTTAATGAATTTCATTAAAGTTCGAAAAAATTACTATTAAAGAGAACAGATCATTACTTTTAATATCAAATGATATTGATTTTATCACTGTAGACAGAGGAGAAGAAAAGAACTCCAACTTACCTGTCTGAGTCTCCTCCAGGTATGTGCTTCTCCAGACACGCCCAGGACTCGAATCTGAAGCTTTCGCGTCTGAGCTCCTTCAGAATCTTCGATTTAATTGCTCCTTCTCCCGGACTCTCCTGGTTCTCGCTCCTCACAAAGAAGCATCCGGCATCCCTGAAGAATTCTTCTCCGACGCCATCTTGGACGCTCAGCCGGATGATCGGTAAGGGGTGGGAAGGCGTGCAGAGGAGGGTGAACGATAGGTCCGGGGATACCCCCATTTTTCTGGAACACAGAGAGCCCCCTCCCGCGAATTGGGGTGGGGGTCGTGGTCACGGAGAAAGGTATACTGAATGAAAAGAAAAGCCCACACGACTTGGAAGAAAAGGAATCCAGGCCAACGGGGAACACGAAGAGCGGGTAGGCAGGGATGTTGACCAGTATCGCGGTTACCGCATCCTTAGCACGCGCATGCGCACTGGGCCATGCAGTCGAAGGGACGATCGATGACCCTCCTCTTGCGCCTCCCTCCCTCTCATCCGTGCGGAGAGTGCGCTCTGGTTCCCAACCTGTTGGTGTCGAAACGATCGCAGCGCCACCTGGGGCACCGCCCCGGATAAAATTATCTCGGAACACAAAAGGGAAGATGTGGGGGTGGGGTAACTAAGAAAAGTTATAGGTCAGGCTGAGAAAAAAAAAATCTTGCTCTTTTCCTGGAACGTAGACCTTTTCATCATTCTTCTTATGAAAAAGAATACAAACATTGACCAATCAAAGTAAAAAAAAATACACAGAATGATTTTCTAATAAAGCAATTCATTAGAGTTAGAAGCAAAGTTCTAAGGAATGATGTTAGTTAGATTTTAACCGAGGGATTGAATATTGATCATACAATTACATTTAAAATTACAACTACACGAGATAAAATAATTAGCTTTATAATCATTTGCTGTTTTAGATATACATTAATACAATTTTATCTATATATATAACTCGCATTGTATTAATTAAATAATATGTATATATTAAAATATAATATGAAAAAAGAAACTAAGAAAAAAAAGAAATTACAATGAAAAATATTATAAATTAAAAAAAAATACTATTTCTTCGCTAGTATTCAAGACAGTGAAGAGGGTTTTGATACACACGAAAAATGCTAAATGTACTGAATTTTAAGATTTTGACTTATGGTCTTAAGAAATGAATAAATGTATATAAATTAGAACAAAGAATAAAAGTAATTCATAATATATAAATAAGTATATTAGTTTCGAAAGAGTTAAATTTCCATAAATAATAATAAGAGTTTGTATAGAAAGAAAAATGATTATATAATAAAAGTTCTTTTAAAACTTATACTCATATTTAAATAAATGGTGTAAAATAATGCAGTTATATATTACTGCACTATCTTTGTAACCACGCCCTCATAAAAAGTAAGGGCGTATAAAACCAATAATAAAATTTTGAGTAAAAGTGTTTTTCTAACTCTTATCATTAATATAAATTAAGCCATTAATATCCCATACATTAATGTGTTTTTATCAGGTGATTTGCAGTTTAGTGGAATATCAAGATGACTCAGAATTTTAGTGATTTCTGATCAAATGTATACTAGAAATCGCTTAAATTATCCAAAACTTAGCAAATGTACCAAACTTTTTAAGTAAAATAACAAATGTAATAACCACACATTTTTCTTGTTTTATATACATCATTACTGTATGAAATTTAGTTTAAATAAAATACATTAAATTTTTTTGTCAAATATATATATATATATATATATATATTTCTGGATTCCTGGTATATAATAACCCTTTTAACTGTAAAGTATAATCAGGCAATAAAACATAAATTCTTCTATTTTATTTTGAATCAATATTAGAATACAAAATACTTATTATAATTAACTTTTATTAGAACTCAAAATTGTCTTTCTGTTTGGTTTTTTTTTAATTTCTTGTATATATTAAAACAATTCTTAATACTGATTACTATTAGAGAAATTTAAGATAATTTCCATAAAAAAATGATCAAAGGTGTAAGTTAAATCCCCAGAACTGTGCTTAATATTTGTCATAAATAAAATTAGAAAAAGTCCAGAAAATTCAAAAACAATGAATATATTATTTTTCATTACAAATTGAAAACTAAATGGTTAACAATATTTGTAGACACACACAAAATACTTGTTGCTGAAGAAAATAGTTTCTTACCTTATTTATGACATTCTTTATAGAATGTGTTTAATTTTCTTTAATAAAACTGTATCTTTCTTTTATTTTTGATACCGAGTTTTATGATATAGAACCATTATAACAAATTTTTTTTCCTTCAACTTATTTTTTGTTTTCTTGTAAAATAATTATTAAAAGGATTTTTTTAAACTCAAACTAAAGTGTTTTGCGCATACTATTTTTTACACAACGAATTTATTATTTTAAAATTGCCATATTGATTCGAGGTTAATAAAAGAGTCCATATGCAAAATGATTTTTATAGCCTCAAAGAGTAATTAGATACATATAAATATATTTAAAGTTTGATAAATTTAAATAATTTTTTTACGAAAACGATTCTTTCATGTTATGAAGATATTTAATAATTTTAATTTGAAGAAATATTTTTTATAAATAAGTTAAAAAGTCAATTAAAATTACGAATATATTAAAATAAAATTAGAAATGACTTAATATCTTTAATAAAATATTATTAAATTAAGAATTTATATTATTATGAATTAATACGTTATTAAATTAAGAGTTTATATAAATTATATTTCAATTTTAGAAAATTCCCAATTTAACATTTGGGTGTGTCAATTACAGAATGTTTTAAATATCACATTAAAATGTGCGTATGAAAATGAGTTTTTTAATTAATTACTATTTTTTTTAAATAGATAAAAATATGCATAAAGAATATATTGCTATAAATTCATAATAATAATTCATGTGTGAAAGTGATAAAATAATGAATTTATTCATTGTTAAGTTATTAAATGATGAAAACGCGATAAATTAATTAGAAGAAGAATAACTTTTTCTGATTGTGAATTACTTATCAGATAATTGGAATTTTCAAAAGTATAGTAAGCTATACTTTTTAAGAATATTTCACGAAAAGTTTCTGAAATTATTTATCAATTTTGACATGATAATTATTTTTAAACTTTTATGCATTTAAACAGATGATAATATATTTTCTCATTGATAGAAATATTTGTTTTACTAGATAAATTTGTTAATTAATTATTTGCTAGATAAATTTAGTTATTTAAAACTAATCTTATCAGGGATGTTTTGTTTTACATGGAAATTGCACATTAAAGAGAAGATAAGCTTTTTCAATTTAAATTGTTTTCATCATTTTCAGATTAGAAATAAACCTATTTCCCGACTGATTTTATATTATTGTTATTTTTACAGTGTTTCGCATTGATTTTTTGATTTTTAAACGGTTTTACATATCTGTTAAAAAAAATTGGCTTAAATGCTTAAATTAGGGGAGTAAAATTATGTTTTATAAACAAAAAGTGTATATAATATTAAGGAATACGAAATAGTAAATTAGCTTTATCATCGTTAAGGTTTGTGTTTTTTAAGGCAACAGATGCTTCGATTGAATTTTCCGGAAATTACGTATAAGAAGGATGAAGAGATTCTAAAAATTTACTCACTGAAGGAGCTGATGAGTTTTGCACTGAAGCAGGAGAGGATTATCGCCATCCGTTCTGCATCCACATCCAAGATCTCTGATCTACCGCTTGGAATCTCCCTGATCCAACAGACGACGCGCTTCTGGATATCCGGTAGTCACCCGGACAGACAGATAGACGGTCCATAGGCGGCCATGTTGGTGAAAGCATCGATCTCTAGCGGAGGGACCCCGCAAAAACGCCCCCCTACACCTCCCACATCCCAGTCTCTTGGCAAGGAGCCAGGTTGCCATGGTAACTCCTCTCTCTTTTCCTATTCCACAGGTTATCTCGCTCGCTCTCCCTCCGGGTGGAGATCCCCCACCCCCTCCGGTAGCGGGTGGAGGAGGCGTAAAAGGAAAAAGGAATATAAAAAAAAAAGAAAAAAAAAGGCATTTCTCGAACGCTCCAGGATTCTCCGATATTCTGGAACGCGCACCTTTACACACTTCTTGTCATTTAAATACCCGAGTAATCGATCCCAATACCACTTATGTATTCTTCCAGGGCTGTACCAGAAGATGATGCACACCCACCACCACCCTCAATGGATCGTCTGTTACTTCCGGTTCCCCCCCACAAACCCGGTGGGGTTAGGGGGAGTGAAAATTAGGTTTGCCAGACGTATGCCTTTTGTATATATTCTCTGGCTCTTCTCAGTCGTTGGAAAAGGAAAAAAAAAAAAAAAAAAAAAAAAAAACCGGGAAGAAACTCGGGTGCTATTAAATGGCTCTTGCCCGAAAACGATAAGAAACATAAAGGTGCACCACGACTACTATTAGGGGGGTTGTGCAGTGAATGGTTTGCTCTGTATGAAATAACCGAAGTACTGCAGTAAAAATCACAGTTCCAACGTTCGGGTGCACCTTTAATTTCTCTTTTTTCCTCCCTACACGAGGAAGAGTTCATAGGGTGGAGGTGCCCATTTTCCCCCACAATGACGACTTTAAATTCTTTATGTGCTTTTTTATGCCATTCAGAAGTATCTAACCCATGCCGTTCCTTTTTAATGTTTTGCGCATCCCTAATAGCTGTTTTCAATTCCTTGGGAGTTTACAGCTGGAACCGGGGCTTGTTGCCAATTTTCCATTGAAATTATTTTTATTGCCCTCGAATGGAGCTGCGGCGTTAGAGAGGGTGCGAAAAACACTTTTCGAATCCAGTTTATTTCCTGATTTCTTCCTGGAAATCAAAGAGTTTTGAAAGAAATCCAAACGACAAGTGAACGTACCACCCCTGTAAAATGCGCATCATTCTCGACGGTTAATATTTAGAATTTGAATGCAAATTTATGAGTCGGAGTGGTAACTGCAACCGTTATTACTCTGTGTACTTCTCCATAAATGTTTTATGGTTCCAGTTATGACTGCATGTATATCGTTTTCTAAATACTTGAAAAATCAATTGAAATAAAATGGTACTAGCTAAGTATCCATGATTTTACTTGCGAAATGTAAAGTTAAATGCTAAAAATTTTTACACAATAATTTATGAATAATTTATTGTTTATTTACTAGATTATTATACTTAATAGCTCTTCCTGTTAATTCTTTGAGTTGGTGAATAAAAACAACTACCCTATAATTTCAAACTAAAATGACGTAGTGGATGCCTGAGCTGGTGTCTTCTTACCTAACTGAGAGATTTGAAGTTGAAATCAGTAAAAGCATGATATCGCTCCTTTTTACACAGTTTTTCAAATAGAGAAGTTAATCATCAACTAGAGTTAAAATAAGCTTTAAAGTTGAGAATCGAACCCAGAAACTTTTAATTGTAAATCAGAATGCTGATAGTTTAGCTTCTAATTGAAAATAATCAAATATATTTTCAGTGGTATTATCAATATCATAGTTTTTGGTATTGATAAGAGAAGATAAGGTACCTTATGCTTTCTTACAATGAATGAATAAATATTATTCAATAAAGTCTTGTTTGGACCAAGACTTAGTCATTAGGGCGCACGAACTCAAATACTCTACATAAAGTTTTATTGCAACAAATAAATAAATATTATGAAGTCTTGCTATAACTATCTTCTACTGAACAACTAGAGATACATATGGTGTATAGATAGCTTTCTGAATACAAATATGTCATGGTGGGTGCTTGGGTGTTTTCCACGTTTTCTTTCTTGTAATATGGGAATATAGTAAACCACCTATGCCAGGTTGACTAAGGAGAAATGCCATGGATTTAAAAATACTTTACAACAGCTATGAACTGCAAAGTTGTTCACTATGTTACGTTACCATTATTCTATAAATATACATCACCTTAAATATGTCTTGAATTAATATTTACATGAGGACCAGCTGACCCTCACTTCAAATTAATGAATAAAATTTCAACTGAGAAAATGAAAAACAAATTAATAAATTATAGTTTAGAATCATATAAAGAAATTATTCCAATAAATAATTTAACAATTTATAATAATTAATGTAATTTAATAATAATTTAAAAGCAATGAATTGCTTGTCTCAATCAAATGTAAACTTATGAATTTTTGGATATAACTTTTCTAAGAAAAAGAAAAACAATAAATTTGGAAGAAAAAATACAAGAATATTATTCATTTGATTGCAATAAATTAGGAATGAAAACGATTGGCATAGTTGTTTTAATAAGAATACTGAATTAGCAGAAAACCTGTAAACTTTCACTACTATTCGTATATTATGAAATAATTATTTTTTGTAGAGGAATTGAATTTGCTAGAGAGTCTTTGCACCAAATGGATACCACTATGGTTATGGATAGGGGCAAAGTAGATGATATAGTCCTGGATTCTATTTTCTTGGTGAGGGCAATGTGACCACTGGAGGTCACCCTCGTCAAATCAATGTACCTCCTAAATTATATAGTGAATGTTTGTATTTAATGCATTTGAATTGTCAAAAATAGAAAACTAAAAATTTAAATAAAGAAATTAATTTTTGAGTTTTAAATAAAAATAAAAAAATTTGCGTTAAGACAAGAGTAACTAAATTTTTTTTGAAATTCCCGAAGTATTCTCGGTTATTAAGTTTTACTAATCTTATAAATTACATTTTTCATTTTGTTTAAAAATATTTAAAATTATGCAGTTGATATGTTAACAGAAATCAAGAGAAAACATCAAACTGATTTAGTTTACGCCATTAAGAAAATAAATATTCTCCATTTTTTTATCACATAAGAAATAATAATAAAATTGAGTAGTTTAATGATAACGATAATCAAGAAAATATCAAATGGTTTTATTTTTTATTATTAAGGATATAGATATTCACTATTTTTTCATTGCAGTATAAGTAATAATAAAATTGAGCAGTTGATATGGTAACGGTAAGCAAGAAAACATCAAGCTGCTTTAGTTTTCCTCGTTAAGGAAATAAACATTTACTATTTTCATCACATAAGAAATAACAATAAAATGGCTCATTTGATATGATAACAGTAATCAAGAAAACATCAAACTGTTTTATTTTCCACTATTAAGAAATAGATATTCACCATTTTTTCATCACATAAGAAATAATATTAAAATTGCGCAGTTGATATGTGATAACGGTTGTCTAGAAAATACCAAACTGTTTTATTTCCCATCATTTAAGAAGTAAACAGTCACTATTTTTTTTACCATACAAGAAACATCAAAACTGTACAATTGATATGGTATAGGTAGTTGAGAAAACACATCAAACCTTTACATTTCTCTACTTAGAAGGAATTATTTTGATTGAACATGTTTTCATTAACACGTTTTGATGATATTAATCGTAGATTAGATATCTGCGATTTATATCTGAATTTTACAAATTAGAATAATATAAATACAAATAATACTAATTATAAGTTCATCCAAAAAATTATCAAACTTTTATTAATTTTTCTGGTGAATTATTATTTTCATAATAGTGTTATTAACATAGTTATGATTTTTGATTACATTTTAAATTAACATATATAGAATTCTTGAGAAATTTCAACAAATAACGTTTAAAATTTTTACTTGAATAAGATTAATAATATTTAAGAAATTGTTTTGTATTAAGATAATCACATTTTTAGTTTTTATAAAACACACAGTTCTTAAGAAAAATATTAGAGCAAAAATTCTACGAAATATTATATCAAATTTTTAGAACTTCCGTAATTTTTAAGAATAATTTTTAAAAAAATTCAATCAAAATTATTTCAAGTTTAAAAAATTAGATTTAAATAAATTTGTATATATTTAAAAATGTATAAAATTTGAAATAAGAAAGTTTTTTGAAGTTTTTTCTTATTTACAAGCACTTCAATATTTTAGAAAATTATTGATACGCAATAAAACCATGTTAACTAAAAGGCATCCTCAGCCAGATATCCAGTGAAAAGCCCAAGTGATTTCCCCTGAAAGTTGTTTTCACTGTTCGAGGTAGATAACCAAGGAAAAGAAGTTTTACAGAACTTCTCGATTTCGACGCAAATTGGTGATAAATGACGTAAATCTTCTTCGCATTTACTTTACTAAGTTTTCAAGGCAATTTTTCATACTCTGTACTTCAGACTTCATTTCATAAAATTAACTGTGTTATTCTTTTTTATTGGTATACATTTTAATGAAGTTATAATGGAGACTGCGTGTTGATATACGAAATTTCGCTAAACAATGCGCCCTTGCGGGGAAAGTAAATATTTGTTGAATTTATATCTGTAATAATAAACAATCAATTAATGTTGCTTACAGTTACAGTTACATCTACAGAGAAGAATTCTATCAGTATATGTTGTTAAATAATTACACTTATTTAACCAAATAGTATTGTCAAAATTTCCGTTCGAAAATATGATATTATTTGAAATTTTCAATTAATGTGACAGTTCAGTGACTGAGAAAATTACTTTAAATATCGGTATGAAATCAATATTATTCATGAAAAATAAAATCTCAGACTATTAAAATTTTTACTACTTAATTTCTCTTGTGATAAGAAAAAATTCATTTATATTTATAACCTAATTACTGTAATTGTATGAATACAAAAGTTCAGAAATATCAATACAAAAAATGTCTTTAGTCATTAATATATGCACTTTGAAGATATGTTAATACCAAAAAGCATACTTATTTACTTATTTAATCCTTATATATTTAACTTATTTATTTGATTTATTTAATTAACTACATTTTATTTGGTTTTATCCATTTAAAGAGAAGTATTGGAAATTTTACATTAACAGATAATTTTTTGATGCGTGGTAAAAAAATCCCTATAAATGAACTAGAAGTCATTAAATATTATTAATTTTTTACGAAGAATATGAAATTATTTAAGAATAATAAAGTTGCATGATGCAAAAAATATGAAATACTACTGTAATTAAACTGTAAAAAAGGCAGAAGAACTGTTGAAAGCTTTTTTTTGTACCATGCTCCCGAGAAAGGGGAAAAAAGCTTTTCGAAATAAAAGAAGGTCCCCGAATATTTGACCTGCCACCCCCAGAGGCATCATTTCACTTTGAGGACATTGAACCACGACATATTTAATGCGTCTCAGCCGTCTTTAGTGAACTCGAAGGATCTTCGGTTATGCCGGGGTTCGAACTCACTATCTTCCTTTAACGAAAAGGGCATCCTAATCAATCAGATCACATATATATAATGAATATTTAATTTTAAATATTTTATTAAATAAATTTTGAGTATTTAAGAAAATTTATTGTATTAAAGAAATATTTTTATCTATTACGAAAATTTATGTAGAAAAAATATATTGAAATAAATTGTAAAAATTCAAGGAATATTATATAAAAAAATCTAGAAAATGTTTGAATTTATATTGATAAAATTTATAATAACTGTGAAATGAAATTTTAAAAGAAATAAGAAAGAATGAAATTGAATGAATTGAAGTAATGAAATAAGAGAATGAAATTTTAAGAAAAAATCCAATTTAAAAATTTGATGCAAATTAATTTGTATAAAAAATCAAAATGATAATTTAATGAAAAACTTTTTTTTGTAATTTTTAAGAATTTTCATACTGTTAAATAAATTATGAAATTATTTAAATATAAAGAAATCACGCGTGCGTTAAATATTACAGCATGTCTATCTTGGCATGCAATGAAAACGCCAAGCGATCATCTGAGATTATTTTCACTGTTTGGCGCCAAGGAATAACATTTTACAGTACTTCTCGGTTTTAATGCAAATTCTTGATTAATGGCAGAGATCCAAATTTGCTTTACTGGGTTGCTTAGGTTAATTTTTCATATTCCCAACTTCAGACTTCATTTCAGTAAATTAACGGTAACTTTGTGTTTTCTATTTTTTTTACTGGTATACATTTTCCTGGAGTTATAATAGAACCCGAAAAGTGATATACGAGAATTCGCTAAACAAAGCGCGTTTGCGGGGACAATAAATATTTTCCGAATACATATGCGTCATAATAACTTATACGAATGCCATTAATGTTATTTTACAGTTGCAGTTACATCTCATTTTGGTTAGAGTTTTGTGTTCGTTTGTCGTAAGTAATTAGAGATAGTCAACTCAAATAATATCATAGGAAATTTAGCGGGAGATGATGGAACTATTTAAAAAGTAATACTCATTATGACTATGTAATTTTAAACTAAATTTAGAATAATTCGCGAAAGATGTAATCATAGATTACCGAAATTTTTGCCCTGAATATTTCTCATGAAAAGAAAATTTCTTTTATATTTTAATCAATCTAATTATATGGAAGTAAAAGTTTATAAAGAAATATTAATATCAAAAGATTAAAGGGGGTGTTTGCAAATAAATTATAGAAGTACTTTTGAAATATGGATAAAATTAATTTTCTAGTATTTAAAAAACTGTATAACAATAATTTTTAATTATTGAAAAAAGAAATTTAAGAAGAAACTATTTGAATAAATTTTAAGAATATTACATAAAAGAATTCCAGAAATTTTTATAATCATTCTGAGAAAAAATATAAATTTAATAATTAAATAAATGTCTTAGTAAAACTATTTAAAATGTAAAAAGTCAGATTAAAATTAATTTGTTTGCTAAATATAAAGAGAAGAATAAAAAATAAAGAAATATTATAATTTTGATAAAAATTTCCTAGAAAATTTATATTATCATTGATTTTAAAGAAAAACCAATCAAATAAATTTTGATAAAAGTTCTAAGAATATTATATTCGAAATATTATCAGAAATTTTCACAAATATAATTATTTAAATTATAAGTCAAATTATAAAGTAAATTTTCAAGTGCAAAATGTTTCAAATTAAAAAAAAAATAGATTTAAATAATTTTGTTCCCAAAATCGAAACTAAAAATTAAAGAAGGTGAAATTCTTTTAGAATTTTTATAAATATTCTAAAATTCAATTTTTTATTCATTTTAGAAAGAAATCATTCCATTAAACCTTGATAAAAAAATTTGAGATTACATAAAAAACATTCCGAAATTTTTATAATTAGTTTTAAAAATTAAATTAAAATGATTAAATAAAACAGAAAATTTTCAGATTCAAAAAGTTAAATTTAAGTAAATTTATTCACTAAATGCAAAAGGAAAAATTAAAAAAAAATTAAATGTTTTTTCAATTTTAATAAGCCTAGAAAGTTTATTATTTCTTTTATTTTAAAAAGAAATCATTTGAAAAATTTTGATAAAAATTCTGAAATTTGATTAGAAAAATTTCAGAAATTCTTAAAATCACTCTTATAGATAAGTTTTAAGTGAAAATGATTCATGTTTAAAAAGTTAGATTTAAATAATTTATTCGCAAAAATTGAAACGAAAAATTGAAAAAGGTGTAATGTTCTTGCATATTTAATAAACATTCTAAGAAAATTCATTTTTTTTCATTCATTTGAGGAAGAAATCATTTTAAAAACTTTGATAAAAATTATGATATTATATAAGAAAAATTCTAGAAATTCTTATAATTATTTATAAAAAAATTTTAAGTATAGTGATTAAATAAATTTTCAACTGAAAATGTTTCAGATTTAAAAAATTTAATTCGCATAAAAATTTGCTTATAAAAATCAAAACGAAAAATTAAAAAACGAAATTTTTTATTGTTTTTAGTGTATTTTTTTTTGGCGTTTGAGAAGAAATGACATTTTTATAAGTAAAGAAATCCTGCTGAGAGAAAAATCCAGTAGTGTATACTAATTTGAAATTTTTTGATAAACGATTTTTCTTGCATTTTCTTAAAAAGTCATTTTCACTGCTTGGTGTGGATAACTAAGAAGTTTTGCAGACACTTCAACATTTGGACGTAAATTCTTGATTAATGGCGGAAATCCGCTATTACTATACTAAGCGTAGAAGTCAATTTTTCATATTCCCAACATCAGACTTCATTTCAGAAAATAAAAAGCACTTTTGCGTTTTTATTTTTTCATCAGTATAAGTTTATTTGGAGTTATAACAAAAGCTGCAAGTGTAAGAATTCTTGAAGCAAAACGCACTTGTGAGAACAATAAATATTTCTTGAAATCGTATGCATTTTAAAAAATTTTTAGAATATCATTAGTGCTGTTTTACTTTACGGGTACAGTTAAATTTAATTCTAGCTAGAATAATATTTGATATATGGTGAGTTATTACATTTAGTCAACCCAAACAATATCATAAATATTTAGAGAGAAATAGTAGAATTATTTAAAACATTAATAATTTATATGATTATATAATAAATGAAATGAAGTTAAATTAAAAACATATAATTGAATTAGTATAATTTAAAAAAATGGAATTTTAGATTGCTAAAATTTACGCTAAAAAATTTTTCTTGTAAAAAAAAAAATTGATATAGTCATTAAAATAATTTTTCTTGAAACTATTTTAATTTTTATAATATGTATAATATATATAAATCAAAATAATTTTTAAATTATATTCATTGAAATTCTATATATTTATTCAAGGAACTTTTACATACATTCCATTAAATTAATTAGAACATAAATATGTAGTATTTATATATTAATTATTTTGATTGAATAAATATAAATATTTGTAAACAGGTATGAAAGCCTAAGGCAGTGATTTTTAACTTTTAATTTTCATGGCTCACCTTTAACGATTTCAAAATTTGGCAACACCCAAAGAAAAAGATAAGCTTAAATGTTGTTTAATTACCTAAAATGCACTGAGTAAAATAGTTCATGATAATAATTTTGAATATAAAATAAAATAATATATACTACCAAACCAACAGTTCATTTATTTAGGGATTCATTACAATGTAATGATAATAAGGATTTTTTAAGGAGAAATTTGAACTTGAGTTTTTTGATCATTTCATTTATATTAGGTCGTAAGCCGCCCAACCTGTCTAGTGGTTAGCGTAACTGACTATCGATAGGGAGGACCTGGGTTCGAATCCCGGCTCGGGCATGGATGTACTTTCTCTCTCTGTTTTCCTTGTCCTTTCCTCAGATGATGGATGAACGTGGCCAGCCCTATAAACGGGTTTGTGGTGGTGTGGCGTGGGCGATGCTACTCGTACCTCCGAGACTTGGTTCACAGGTGCCCACCGGGTAACGATAAAATGAGTAGCAGTTTCCGGCCTTGTTGCGGCTAATGGGCTAATGTACTTACTTGCTCAAGGATGCTCGCCATTAGAAAAAAAGTATTTGGTCGTAAAAGGAACAATGCTACTCTCATATCGTCTTCTACATCAAACATTTCCGATCTTTTTCCGATTATTCACGCACATGAGAGGTAAAAAAATGTAATGATAGATACTGGGTACACTTGATATTTCTTCATATGGGATAAATATTTTATTATAAGAAAGGTCACAGTTATGGAAGATAAAAACAGTTTTTAAGTATAAAAAATAGAGTACTTAACAATAAAAACGAGTTTTTTTGTAGCATATTTTTCTTTGATTTAAACAAACTTTACTCGTGATAAAAAAAAAATTGTTATATATATTTCTAAAATTTAGAGGCACACTATAAGAATGAGATGGCACATAAAAGTGCTGTAACACAGTATTTGAGAATTACTGGCCTAAGGAGGGAAAATAGGAACTTAGAGTAAATATTTAAGAGCATGGCATAAAATTAATATAAATGGACGAGTATTAAAATTTACAGATAACATTTTCTTGTGATGTGAGCAATTGTTTGAATGCTGTGAATTGGTACAAAGTAAAAATATGAAAAAATATTATGATTTAAACTCATCTAGATTGAGGAAAAGGTTAAGTATTGGAGAGTATATTTGAACCAGTAATATATTTTGACTAATTTTCTTTTTCATTGTATTATGATTATTAGAGCTGAATGTTCACCGGATGGCTCATTAGGTGTTTGCATCAAACGTTTTGTCTTTAAACTTTGCGGATGAATAAAAAGTCCATATAAAAGAAACTTAAAGTGTATATTTCTAATATAAAATCATAAAAATGAAATATATCTGGAAATTTATTCAATGATTTATTGAAATAGCTAAAAATTTAGTAACTTCGAAGATATATTTTATGATAAAATTCTACTGAGAGAAAAAAAAACTGAAAGCACATTATTTGGTCAAGATAAAATTCACTGAGAATTGAAGTGGTGTGATAAACATTAAGGATTCCACAGTTTTCATTATGATTCAGTAGTTTTTTTTTTTAAATTAAGATTCAGTAGTTAACCAGTAGCCAACCCATTCAGTAGAATCAGTAGTAGAGAAAAAAAATTAAGATCCAGTAGTTTTTGATCATGAATCTTTAGAATTCTTAAGCAGAAAATGGATATTTGTGATTTTATTATGAGATTTGTGCGTTTTAAATAAATGTAAAATTGTGTTAAGTATTTGCATAATATAACTATGATTTATAGGAAATTGGAAAATATTTAAATATATATACGCGATGATCTATCAAAATTCTGTTTATTCAGAAAAGATAAAGATAAATTGGTAAAATTAGTATAAAATCCCAATGAAATCTTCTAAAAATCGAAGAAATCTGAAAACATATTGTTATTAAGTTTTTGCGGATGATTCTTAAATACTCATCTCAAGAAAGGTGCATCAATTAAAGAATAAACGGATCAATTCTTTTAAAAAACGTCCACTAAGGAAGAAATAAAATTAAATATTGCAATTCAACTGAAAATACGAGATGGATTAGTTTGGAGAAAAAGAAATCCACTACTTTTACTTTAACTCCAGAACTTTATGTATCATGTTTTGAATTCACTTATTGAAAATGGATTAATATTGTTTTAAGATCGATGATAAGTTCCTGGTGTTGCTACAATTGATAACATGCCGCCAACTTTGATCGTTTCTCTGATTTTGTCGACATTTTTGACAACGAGCTTACTTATGCGAGTTGTATTATTAACGTGAACACCATTCAGTATTTCCGCTATCTGTCTTGTGTTTTCGCTTTTATCAACGAAAAACTGTAAAATGTACCGAATTTTTTTTCTGTTGATATCCATTTTTAACATCCTATATCTTATAACAAAAAAAAAAAAAAAAAAAAAAAAAAAAACTTCTGCGAAACGTCATGTTTCCAAAGGGCATAAATCTGAAATTGTTTGATGAATACTTTATAAGATATCAATCAATACAGCCATCTACCGAAAAAGAATGGGTTTTTTCCCCAAAATAATATATTTATGAAGAGTTTTTACTATTAAATACTATTTTTTAGTACATTATTTCAATATTATATATTCAGTCCACGTATTGATAACACAAATTGTCACTGTGACAGCAATTCAGTTTCCGAGGTTTTGTTTTTCTATTGTTAGTGATTGGGTTTATTTCATCGGAGATGATGTTACCGACCATATTGTATTCAAGTAGATTATTCTTGTAATTTCTGCGTAGGTAAAACTAATTGACTAAAAATTCTTTTTCTATGACGACCACATCAAATTAATGCACATCCGCAGAGATAGATATAACCCACAGAGAAATTCAATTTGAATTCTATTTCAATTTTTTTGACGAAAATAGAATTAAATGCATATTTATCATTCTTCATCTAATTATGAAAATATTTATAAAAATACGATAGGTACTTGTCAAAATCCTAAAAACTAATTTAACATGCTCCAAAATGACTCGTCTTTTAAATTTTGAATTAATCTACTTATAGAAAGTTATCTGTGTCCTGGTTGGTAAGGACGTCGTTCTCGTTACCGAAAGGTAGTAAGTTCGAATCCCAGATTAGCCGAAGATCCGTCATGTTCACTAATGTTGACTGGGGCTCCTACAATATGTCTGGTCGCAATGTCTTCCATGTTCCCATTCCAAATTAATATCTCTAGGGATGGTTGGAGCCAGGATATAGGTCTTCTTTGGTTGCAATCTCTTGAATCGTGTAATCTGTTTGGTTGTAATCTGGAAGACCCAGATGGTGCTGCCATCTGTGAGCCAAAAGCAGTACTTCCGCCTTCGTATGAGAGTGCTCTATTCAAAACGAAGACACTCTCTCTCTGACTTCATTCGCCTAGTCTCGGATCGGTGGCCTTGGCGTTGCCAAGTGTCATCAGAAAGAAAAACTGCCTCAAGAAATTTTAATTTGATATTTCTTTTTAAAATTTACTAAAATGAGGTTTAAATATTTGATGATTAATCATTTAAGATATACATCTGATGGGTTAACATGATGATAGATTTTTCTGATGATTAGACATAACTCGAATGTGAACATAAAAAGGAATAGATTAATCGATATTTATTCTTAAAAAAATTGAAAGAGAGAATATATCTCTATTACACAATTTTTTTGTGTATAAACTATACTCAAAAATGATTAATATTTAAGAATTACATAAAAAAATGCAATACCACAAATCAAGAAATGATAGAAATATTTGTAGCTCGAATCTTTTGATTAAAATATTAATTCATCAAGAATTGTTTGGGAGTATCAAAAATGGCAATTAGATATACATAACTGTCAGTTTCGGCATTGTTAAGTATTTGGCATGAAAATAATAATTCCCAATCCTTGTTCACTTAGTAAAGAAACATTGGCTTAGATACAAATAAATTGTTTTTCTAGCTTTTGGCAACAGAAAGGAATTTTAATAACTGATTCTATTGAATGATACATGCAATAAATGTTTTCTAGTTTCGAATATGATTATCATAGTTTCTTGTATGTTAGGGCTTTAAGATTCATTTATTGTTGTATTCATCATGATCTTAGATACAGGCAAGACAAAGTCTATGAGCCCATGAATCATTAAAAATCTTAAAAAAAAAGAAAAGACTCAGTTATTGTATGATTATATAGCGAGTATGATATAAAGGCCACTATTTAATATACAGTTATAATTTATTCTGAAAATAAATTTTGAATTATGCAATATCAGATAGTTTGTGAAAATAATATCTTCTATTTAGCTAAATAGCATTTGATTTTATATAATTTTCTTTAAGTGTTATTTTAGACAAGATGTAGTGGAAAAATATTAAACTTTAGATTTAAAAATATGAATTGATTTTTCCCAGAAGATATTTTTTACTGGACAGTTGTAAGTAAATTTGCTTATTCCTTTTAAAAGTAAAAAATAGAGTTGATGTGAAAATATTAACATGCTGTTGTTATTTATAAAAAGGATAATAAAGGAGGATTAAAATAATGAGGAAGATAATCCACAATTTCTGTAAGTTAATATTCTTCGTTGATTGTACTAAAAAACTTGATCAAAAGACGCTCGGTATCTTCTTCTACGAGTTAAGAAAATTGCCATATTTTTTAATCGGCAATGTCTTTTCCCTTTCTATTGCACTACAGTAATACGTGAAGTGTGCATGCGCTGCATTGCAAATAATTTACATATATTTAGCTGAAAAACCCAAGTTGCAAATGATTTGCATGCTTCCCTAAGGGCAGAGAGATAGAAATATAATAGTTCAAACTGATAACTATGACAAAATGAATTGAATATCAGAGTGCATTAATTATGGAATCAACTTTTGATTAATATTTCATTTCTATGATGAGTAACAGCTTGAAGAAAGAGTTAATTGTCTCAGAAGATAGTTTCGAACTGTCAAACTGAAGCCAACCAATTAATATTTTGAACCATGGTCAAGTGGCGAGAATGACGCCTGAGTTGTTCGGCTCCCGTATGCACTTCTACATCTCACCTGGGGAAGAACATTGTCATTAATAAACATTTTGATAAAAAATTCTTAACATGATCATTATTGATGACTCTTCTGGCATGATGATTATTGTTGCGATCAGGTATCAAACCCATAACCTTCCTACCATAAGAAAAGCGTCTTTCTCCACTAGAATAGTTTATTTCTATATTTGTGCTTTTATGATATTTAATTTTAATTGCTAATGTAATTTTTGCTTGTTTGTTCCACTGCGCCAGTGTCTGCTAAATCGAGAAGTTTCTTAACATAGTCTATTTTAAATCAGTGTCTGGTGACGACATCGACATCTGTGTTATTGTTCAGGCCATATTAACAGAATAATTAATGTATATAAGCCCGATTGGTATTTTTGATGATGATAGAGCTTATACACATTGCGTTATGCAAGACGATGGCCTTTGGATAGATCTGAATTCTATATTCTGCTATATCAGTATGCTATATTCTGGCCGTTAGATTAATTTTTCCACCTCTTCATTGTTAAAACTGAACTGCTAAGAAAGTCAGCATTAATCAAGGAAAATAATTCTATAACTTAAATAAGAATTGGTTTGTTTGCTGCTCAATGGTTACTTTTTGCACACGGGGGCTAATTATACCGGAACCAACGGTTTAAAGTGGTTTCGGAACCACTGCAAACGTCCAACTTTAAGGTAAGGTGGGATTCAAACCCATGAACTGTTGAACCGAAAGCTAGAGCGATAACCATTTGGCTCTAGATTGGCAGCTTAAATGAGAAAATCTCATGGGTCCCGAATTTTACTAATTTTATTTATGCAATTGCGTTTTTTGGAATCGGAAGTTTCTGTTTCATTCTTAAACACGTTGGACAACTAGCAGTGAATATTTTTTATTTCTGCAAGCACATCTAACGGGGAGGGGTTTGGAAGACTTCTTGTGTTTCTTTTTCTTCACAATGAGGAAATCTCATAAATATTTCCTTACTTATGAGGCTTGATAAAGAAAATAGTATGACTCTTGATAAAGAAAATAGTATGAAAGTTCCCTTACTTTAAATTTTTGTTGTTAATCAATATTAGACATTTTATCCTACGGTTCACAGTTTAATATTATGTATCAAATTTCGCTGGGCATAAAAGTTTGTTGCTATTTTTACTGTTCATTTGTATTTATAAGTCTATATAAATACAAATGAAAGAGATGTTGAAGTTATCCACATATTTTTAGACGATTTTGGAAGAATACCGAGAAAATTTTATTTAAGTGTTCACTGTGATAGCTCTTGTTCTTAACTATCATTCTAAATCTCATAATGGTGATATAAAATGATAGTTTAAAATAATATTAAATGATTATGTTAATAATATTTCTGTAATATTATTTTTATTTCTAATACCTAGATGCTATTATGATATTTCAACATTTTTAGCACTACAAGGGCTGGAAGTTATGGCAATTTATATATTGAGGTACACAGTGAGTGTACCATTGTTGACTCGAAAGTTGATGAGTCTATATAATTTAGAAGCAGGGACCAAGCAGAAGGCCCTAAGACATGTCCAGTCCCACGAATGTATCATTTCACATGAACGACACTGTGACCACGACATATTTTACGTTGGATCCTCTGTTGGTGTTCAAAACCACTGCCTTCTGATAACGAGAGCGAACGCCTTAATCAAACAGGCAACACTGATCTCCCTTTTGCAATATCGAAAAAGGTATTTTGTTCCCTTCCGCTTTTGAAAAGCTTCCCAAAGTCAACAAAGGGTTGTAGAGTTCGGATAATGCAGATTTTAATAGCTCAAATCACAAAGAACACGATGAAGGATATAAGGAGATTTAGCAAGATTAGTAATGAAGGTTTTTATTTCCTGATTTTTGTTCCATTTTCTTGAAGAATTGGCTTTGGGAATTGTGATATGCGGCAGCTTCCTTTCTCTTGATACAGTTCAACCGATTGATAGGAAAAAAAATTAGAGTCAATTAGAGAATTTGATATTTTTGCGTCGACTATGTTTTACTTTTTTTCTTACCTTTGTGTAAAAAAATTGCGTCTACCATAAAATTTTAAAAAATTTTCTTTTGATTCTGTGAACCCCTTTATAGCACAGTTTTTTCTCTTCTTTTATGCTCGATAAATTGATCTTTTTTTTATTGCAATCAATGAAATAGGAGTCCAAATGCCAATTACTGTTACAAGATTTTTTAATTTTTTACTGGTAATCATTTTTTATAAAGAATTCTGCTGCATATTCGGCGTTCATAGACATGACACTGAAAAAGATGATGAATGTTATGTTCTTTGATGTCTTTATCATTCAAATCAAAGATAATTTTATTTATTGTTATAAATTATTTAACTAAAATAGACTTTGTGGCATGACAACCCTTGTGCTAGATAAGACTTACAGTGACCATATCTGTTTTCTTTGACACAGGGCCTTAGGAGTGAAATATTGTCCCAGTGAGGTGGGCAGCCTAACTTGATAACCTCCAGTGTTTAGTTCCCAAGCCCTTTGGTACTCAGTTTCATCGACCCACTGAGGGGATGAAAAGCTGCGTCGACCTTGCCCAGTCCGAGAATAAATCCTCGGACCAGTGCGTTGGCAACCACTATGCCAACAAGCTTCAAGTTGTAAGTGACAGTTTAATATATTTTAAAAAAATATACTTTAGACTTTGAGGGGCTTTTAGATTAAAAAATCTCACTTTTGCAATATTCGAAAATAATTTTCCCATTGATGCTATGATAACTTTTTGCTTTATTTACCCTCTTGTGTTTTGATATTGAAAAACCTCATGTCTTACAGATTTTCTGAATTACTAATTACCAATCTACTGCTGAACCAAA
>JAPDSC010093008.1:225485-289811 GCA_026290005.1 Latrodectus geometricus | reverse complement strand
TCGATTGTTTGAGACAAAATAGTAATTCATAGGATTTGAAAAAAGTTACTTAATTTTTTCATCTGAGAGTTATAGAGTTTATTTATGCATTTAACTATTAATTCAAAATATTCATCCTCTGAGTCACAGATCTTTTTATCTAAAAGTTTCCCCCGTATAGTTCTGCCTAACACTTTATTAAAAAGTAAAACCAGATTGGAATTTATATAAGTATAAAGATCAACACCCACCTGTATTCCTCTTCTGTTGGTGAATCTTTTCCATTGGCTTAAGCCTGGACGCCAATATTCGAGCAAGTACTCTTCTGTGTACTCTCGCCCTTGGCCATTGCCAAAGCGTCCTTGAGTGGCTACTGCTGTGATGACGTAGAGATTAGGAAGATACACCTCCAGATACTCATGGACATCTTTACTGATCTGCCTTTCAGGACACCATGCGCCACCATTTATCTCTCGGTCCAACCTAAGTGGAGGAAAAAAAAGTTATAAGCATATCCGTTATAAAAGTATTTGTTAAATGTTCTAAATGTTTGTTCTAAAGCACATCCCTTCATGTCAAAGGCAAGAAGCGAAATGAAAAATGTTTTACTGAAATTTTTATATTTTCTTAAAAAGGAATTTCATTATATATGAACATTTTCGTTACTATTTTTCTATTATTTTTTATCATTTTCCATTATCTTGTTATTATTATAAGCAGATTATTATTGATGGCTTAGAATAAACTCATAACTGCAGATGATTTTCAAACTACAAACATTAAGCACCTGAGGATTCTATCATTTCTTAAATGTTCGTAAGTTAATTATTAATAATAAGTTAATTTTTAGAGAATTATTTGTTAGAAATTATTAATCATATTATCAATATAAAAAAAAACACGAATTAGTTTAAACTTAAAAAATATGATTTTCATAAGAAAACAATATTTAAAATTTTGAGAAATATTTTTATGAAAATGTTCTTGAATCAAAAATGATGTATATAAAAATCTAGATATCCATACATTTATACATGCATAACTTCAATGCTTCTTATATTAGCTCTCTTTTTATATATAAAACAATATTATAATTTTTAACGCAAAACAATAAAAGGAAAAAAATAATAAACTACTTAATAATGATATTTTTTAAACTCGTTTTAAATTTAATTAAAAAATATATAAAAAATAGAACTACATTATAATTATGTATAAAGTTGTGAGTGCGTGTGTGATTGACGTATAATATTACATTTTTTGTATTAATATAATTTTAAAACTTATAGTAAGAATATATGTTTTATAATTCTGTCATTTGCATTGTTTATTTAAACACTATTAAAATACGAAAAGAAAATTGTATGGATAATTGCTATATTACCATAACAGAATTTTAGAAATTTGTAATTTATTTTGGAGTAGTAATAATAGATCATAAAACATAAAAAGTTTAAAATAGACAAATATCATTTATGAAACACTGTTTTTCAAACAAAATTTTTTAACATTCTTCAGACACTAAAAAGTGAAAGAAAAGTAATGAAAAATTTCAATGGGAATTTTATTTACCATTTTCCCGATTTATGTTGACATTTACACATTTTTTAAACGCGTTGATTGAAAAACGATTATGTAGCCGATAGCAATGATCTAGAAAATTGAAACTGTAACCGTGGAAACTGGTAAACGTGAACTGGATTATTTTCCCATTCGGTTTCGATACTTTGGCGATGAAGATGCATTATGCAATCTGCCCGACCCATTATTTTCAATGGAGGTTCAGAAATAGAAGAGGTCATAAAAATTTTTTGATCAAAAAAGGGAGGAGGAAATCGCCAAATGTTCCCCCATCGCTTATCATGTATTGCATTTGGCTGAATTCCAACGGGGGAAACAATGCAATGTGTGATGACCAGAATCCTAAAGCTTAGAACAAAGTGACGTGTCTTCCATAACCCGTTTTTCAAAATGGCTGCAAAGTCCAACAGTAAAGCTCACATATTCGTCTGCAAAAAGATACAATTTCAAGTGTTGAAATTTGGTGACTGGTGATGAATTAAGATAAATTTTATAAAAATACTTGAAATTGAATCATACTTTTACAGTTAAAAATTTATGATTCCATTTTTTAAAAAATTTAATCGTTAGTTATATTTTTCTTTCATATTTCATACAACGATAACTTCTTACGTAAGAAATTTTTTTATTAATGTTTTTAAAATGATATTAATAAAAAGAATTATCTAAGATATATTCTTTTTACGTAAAAAAGTTACACAAAAGGAATCCTAAGCATTAATATGTCATTTATTCTTTTAATTAAACATTTTAATCTAATTTCTTAATAATTTTATCAAAAGATAGTCCTTAGAAACTAAGAACAAATAATACAATTAACGAGTTACTTTTCTTGATCATTTTCCCCTGCTATTACTTTTCCTGTAATTATTTTATCCTTATATTAAATTCCCCCTTGTATATTTTCCTTGAATATATAGACAAGATAATTTAATTATAACTTATTTTGCAATATAGAAAAACTATTCATTTTGAAAAGATAAACTTCAGAGTATCCTGAAATTTATATTCACAATATTTCAAAAATATCCTAAAAAATTTCTTAAATAGAATGGAACTTTTAAAAATGCATTGAAAACTAAAAGTTCTTATAGCTTGTAATATCTAAGAGTTTTACATTTAAAAATAAGAAAATGTTTCTACTTTTTTTAAATATTTTAGAATATACCGTAAATAAATACAGCACAATTAATCAATTTTATACTGACGCAGACTCTAAATTTCAGATAATTCAATGATATAGGTATTTCTTCTGATTATTTTATTGACAAAAACAAATAAAAGATGCATTACGAGATATATACAAGTACAATTATGTAACAAATAAAAATAATTAAAAAAAGTTCTACTGCAATAGGTAAAAATTTTAATATTTTTCAGCAGTTTAAAGGATTAACCAAATTAGAGTATAAATGCAATTTTTATTTGGAAACAGAAAAAAATACATATTTCAATTACCAAATTTTATTCTGTGCCAAAGATGGTGTTAGATGAAAAGTTATTGCATTTAATTTTCATCAACAGTCCTAAAAAGGTAAAACAGAGCATCTTATGTCTCAAGCCTTCTGGTTCGAAGATCCAAGAAAGCTTTTGATGAGATTTTGCTTTAGGTCTACAAACATTTTGGATACCTCAGTTCTGATACACCTAAGCTAGATAATTTAAGACAGTAGCAACAAGTAAATCCAGTTTATATCTGATTTGGTCAGACCTAAGTTGATTGGAAAAAAGAAGGCATTTGAATGAGCTGTGTCTTTATTTTTCCTGGAGACTAAGAGAAAGTGGGCCGTACGGATAAGAGAGAAAACTTGCAGCACCTAAATCAACTGATGTGGATGCAAAAAGCTCAAGTGGTGCATCCATTTCTTTTTGTTCAATAACGACTGGGATTGAACCTATAACATTTAATTCCAAAGAATGGGTCTTATCACATGGCTTGGCTGAATTCACTTAAACTGAATGGCTTTATAACTGAAAACTTGTAAGACAATAGAATACAAGTTGTGTATTCGCCTTCTAGTATAATTATTTTTAGATAAAAGATATATTCATGTATGACACGAAAGGAAGCATGAGAAACTCTTGTATTGATTCGATTAACGAACATATAGAAAGCAAAATTGCTATATATGTATTCCTCACTGTCCAAAAGAAGCTGGAAACCAACCAGGACTTCCATTTCGAAAAATAGAGTTCTACCATATTAGGTAGAACTCTATTTTTAACTATATATCAATTAGGTACTACCATTCTACCAATTAGGATTGATAAAATAATATCTACAGTCGAGATTCAGTGCCATAAATTCCAACATCTTTTAATGTTTCAATCTTGGGAAATGACTCCTACGAACATTTTTACTCTCTGAGATATTTAATCTTATATAAATTTAGACATCAAAGTGTGGCAAACTTCAAAATATATAAGATATACACAAAGAATTGCATTTATAACCAGTTTGTTATACACAGCTAACAATAAGTTATCCATTATATTATAAGCCCAATTCAAGAATCATTCAAATAAAATGAGCTTTATTTCAAGTACATAAACATAATCAATATTTTCATAGATAAAATGTAATATTGTCCCAATTTTAAACTAAAATAAATGTTTGGCTGCCCAAAAATGGCGAAGACAGTCACCCAGTCTCGACTGAAATACACGCAACGTTTATTAAAGACAAAACAATTGAAAGAGGAGCAAAACGCGGACGGAGTTTAAAATCCTTTGGAAAAGAAGGGGTGGGGAGGGTCAAAAAAACATGAATTTCGGGTCGCGTGGTGCGTGCTCATGTAAGGATGGGGGTGAGGTGCTGAATTGCAGATAACGCACCCCCTTCCTATCGTTCTGTGCCCGGGTAGATTTCAGTTTATAGGCTACGTGATAAGGTTTTGATCAGACCGTTATGATTGCAATTTATATGCCCCAGGCAAGGCTATGAGTTCGGGCAGTGACTTATTTTATTTATCTATTTACTCGGATGCAGGGAAAACTCTTAAAGCTTCAAGGAATGTTACTACCGGGAGGAGAATGACTTCAACTTTTTTTTTTCTTTACAACAGGCAGTAGAAATGGACATTTATTTCTTCGGTGATATAGCGAGTTTTAATCGATAGAGGGTGAAACGATATGGCATCAAATATCGATTACTTCTAGATTTTTTTTTTCATATTTGCTAGAGAAGATTAATTGTTTTTCGATAAATGTGATTTCTCCATAACGGTAAGAATCTAAACATTGTAAGAAAGCAAAACTACAATGGAGTAAAATTCGAGGGTAAATTTATTTTAATGTTTTTTAATTTCAAATTGAAAAATATGTATTTCAAATAATCGGTCGTTTCTTAAAAATATTTTTATATGCATATAAAATTAATGGTTTTGAAATTTCCTTCTCTTTGGGAAACTTAATTCCCTGTATGAGTGTTTTTTCTCGAAACGATTTTACTATAATAAAATAGATGAAAAATCAATTATCCTATATTTCCATTTGTTTTCTTTTAATAATAAACATTAATTTTCAGTTATATGCATTGATCAATGTATAAATATAAATGAAATTTAGCAGCAAACAAATATGAAAGAAGAAATATAAAACATTAAAACTTAAACTACAATTTTTAAACATTAAAACCGTTGAATCGAACGCTAGCTACATAAATTTTAATAATTTAATCACTACTTTCCTTTTTTTGCTTCAAACAGTAACAGTTCTTGCGTGTAATATATATATATATATATATATATATATATAAATATATTATAAAAGTAATATCCTATATAATATTTGTAAGCTTACAGTAAAAAAATTGAGTTTAATTACTTTTATCATTAGAGTGTACTCTAAGCCTAATTATTATAAAAATATATATAAATTATGCAATGAATTTATAAAAGAGGAAACTTTCGCTAAAATACTTGAAATTTTGGCAAACATTATATGTAAATTCCACTTTGAGAATATTACTGCCCCCAAATGCATATTTTTATTTATTGGATGAATGAGTTTGAATAAATCTGGCAGTAGGTTCTGCATAATAAAAGAAAAATATTTTTCTATTCTGAAAGACATATTTGGTTGAAAGAAGGAACAATAGCTAACTTAGATAATTTATGTAAAAAGACAAACAAATTGGAAAGCTTTAAAATTGATTCGAGCTTCTTTATATGCTTTCTTTTTTTACAAAAGAAAGTGAAAATTGAAATGAAAATTGTTATGTAGGCTTTTACGCATATAAATTTTTTAATATTGGTTGTAGAAATCAGATGACAGAAATTGGTTGATGAAATATTAAAATTTTTGATTCATTTTTATTGTTATGATAACGAGAGGAAAATATTCGCATAAGTTATGCATTATTTGAATGGCAACGATATCAAATAGAAGAAAACTACCCTCAAAGTTATTCTTTTATACTTTTTGTTTTAAAATAATCTGGAGTTGACATCTTATATGCAAATCCATTGTTGTTTTGATATAATATTTGTAGATATTTGGAAATTCTAAAATTATTTGAGACTAAGGTGTAAATGTGTATATGCATAAACATATGTATTCATGTATGTATGTAGTATACATATACCACATACATGTGTGTATGTATTATATATATATATATTAGTTTCAAGCGTTTTTATGTCAACATCATTAATGTCTTATTCCATGAAAACACATAATTTTTATGATACAAGAACTATTTTGAATCCTTAACAAATTTCCTTTATTACAAACCTCATCATTGACTAAAATGAGTCCCTGGTCTACAATATCATGAATTATAAACATAATAGTATTTAGTGAGATGAAATTTACTGGCCAAAAGCTTAAAGTTATTAAAAAACAGCCTACTTGTAATTCCTGTGTTGTAATACATCAGCTATATTAAGATATATTCTTTGTATATTTTCATTTTCAAAAGATATGCTAAGAAACGTTCGTAATACAATTATTACTCTTCGACAAGTAATTTTTATTAAAAGAATCTCATGTTTTATTACAAATTACTGTAAAACAATTGTTATTAACACATACAGATGTGTGTAAGAATACACGCTTCAACAAGACATGAATACAAAAATCAAAATGATAAATATGTAGTGAAATCAAAAACAATGCAATATAAACAGTTATATTTAACTTCCAAAATAAGCTGATATTATAATGATATTACAGACTGAGAATATATTCACAACAATGTTTCATGTGTGATATATTTTATTATATTTTATTGAGAGTTCCAGTTTTTCAATTTAATTGTTTATATTTATGAATTTAAATTGTGTTCACGTATATCAAGTTAATTTGTTACAGTTGATGATAAATGATAAAAGTCAAGTTTGTTCAGATTCAATGCTAACTTATGCCGATTTTTTTAAAAAAAGCACATTGAAATTTGAGCTTACTTGAATTTAATATTTATTTATTCTGATTTAAAACAATGAATTTTTCTATTTGCTTATATTTACAGTTCATTTATTAATATCTTGTTTTATATCATGATGTTAATTTACAGCTTATTTTACATTATTTCTCATTCATTTTACATTATTTAGCACATATTACACAAACACAAAAATATAATTAAAAAACTTTGTGGTATAGATTTAGTTGTTTTATTTTTGCAAGTTTCAGAGAGAATTTTTTTTTCTTTTTTTAATTCTGAATCTCTGAACAATCTAGATGTTTTCAAAAATGTTTATTGGTAAAAATTTACTGTACCGTCACCTTTAGCGACTTTTTCAAAATCTCGCCATTTTGCACAAACGAGATTTAAAAAAAAACAGAATTTTGAAAAATATTGCCTATGTGAAAAAATGGGTTGCCAGAAAATGTTATTTATCACCAAATTTTTTAACATTTTACCAAGGGTGAGCTTACAGTAGATCTGAGCCGTGTTCATTTGTACATGCTTAATTTTTTATTTTAAAAAACTTATTTTATATTAAAAAGGGACCAGAATTTTTATTTTTTTAATACTATATAATTCTGTTATATATTTAATATATTTCTGGTATAAGAAAATATTAAAATTCACTTATATATTAAGTTAGATAATTTTTTATGCAATAACGATAACCTTTAAAGTATAAACAAACAAGAATATTTTTAAATTAAAACTCTGTTTTGCATAAAACAACATTTAAGTAAGTTATTCAAAATAATTTGATGTTTAGTAGAAGAGGAGTAACCCACAGATGGGGAGAAAAGTGGTGGAATGAACAAACAACCAGACCAAACAAACCGACTTCCCATGAGAAACTTCTCAGGTACTTGAAGCATTTAATTTAATCTTAGGACAGTCGCGTAGCTTAAATGGAGGGACTAAGTACTTAGTACACAACTAAATGTGGTTAATCATACACTAAGTAATTTAGTGGTACCAGTTGCTAAAGTAAAACAATAAATGGCACTGAGTTTCCTAATCGACGATTTAATGTATTTGCAAAGCATGAAGAAAATTCCTGATAGACATGTATTTAGCATTTCCGAATTAGATGATAGATACATTAATAGTAAAAATATATAATTTAATTTTATATTATCTCCTGTTATATTTGTTTTGAAATTTAATATATATTTCCGCAGAAATTCAGTAATTCGGAAACAAATGTATTGGACTGAAAAAGCTGGATTCCCTAAAAATAAATAAAAGGGATTGTAATGTTTCCAAATTAAGATGTGATAAATCCATATTAAATGGAATATTTAATTGAATCAATAAGATGTTTTCAAAACAATAGAGTAAATTTACTCTTTAAAATAACTACCTCTTAGAAAGCATTAAAATAAACAGTTTTTCTTTTACGATTAATTTTTATAGAAATACAGGAATTTTGTAAATAAAATTCTATTTTGAATTATTAAAGTACAGTGATGGCTATATTAAAACAACTATATGATAAAGAAAGATAAGTTATCAAATCCTTTCATGCTATTTATATTCTAAATATAGAAAAGAAGGCAACATTAACTTCTTAAGAGGATTTGTGGTACATATTTATAGAATTTTATATTCGGGGTTGACATCATTAATAATAACAAAAACAGTATTCAGTTAGACAAAGAGTTGTACTGAATTTGAAAAATATATCTTGGTATTTTAATCCTTGTATAATTTTGACTTTATATTAGAGTTTATCAGTTGTTGTTACATCAGCTTAGTTTCTTAAGTTGGGCTCTACCAGATGCACAGAAGTAGCCGGGTTGGAGTCTTCGTAATTTAGAAGCAAGGACCGAGCAGAAGATCTCTGAATACTTGATCTGTCAGCCTCAGAAGTATCAATTCACTTGGAGGACAATGCAACCACGACTTATTTAACATACCTTAGTCACATTGCGACCATCAGTAAACGCTACGGATATTCGGTTAAACCGGTATTAGAGCTCAATACCTTCTGGTAAAGAGAAAGACACCCTAACCAGCCAGGTCGTCAAGGTTTCGTGATAATTCACTAAGAAGCAGCCGTTAACTAAATATTTTCCTTTGTGACAAATCTGGAGAATATAGTGACCATGGTTAAATGGTACTCCATTAGGATTTGTAAAGTCAAGATAGCATAGAAGCATCCATTACATTATCATGTTAATAAATATTATTACAAACTGAAGATATATACTGCAATATGGATCTTCATAACTAAATTTTTATACATATAATTATGCAACCATAATTATTAAAATTCAAGTCTGTGAGACTCTCTTAGAAGAAAGGTAATATTCATCTTAAAGGCAAAACATTATTTTTACTTTTTTTTATAGAAGAACAGAATCGTGATTAAAATTTCTTTTTAAAATAACCATAGGTCCACATGATGTTTACAACGTTTAGTAAATACTTTATCATATTTTCCATAAAAACATTCATAAAATCACTTTAATAGTATTACTTCTTACATTAAATGTTGATATAAAATATTGAAACCTCGAAATAATGCAGAGAAAAATCAACGGTTTATTCGAAATCGATGTTTATAACATGAGAAGACGGTAAAGCGTGTGTATAAAATCTTTTCAAAGTATGTTGTGGAAATGCTATGCTTTCCTGATGTATTCGGAGCTATTACTGAGAAAACAAAAGCAATTAAATTTGTATTCAAGGGTAAATTTTATGTTCAGCATGCTTTGATAAATGTCTAAATTTTCCAGTAATTTATGCAATTGGTACTGGGTTCAAATATTGTTAAATTCTTAGTATTTGGTGAGAAATTAGAAGTATGAAAATAAACTCAAAAATACTTGAAATTTTCATATTCAAGTTATAAATATTTGTTAAATTAAATTTTCTAGGTATAATTTCTGGGAAAGCAAAGAAGACTTCTTGCAAATTTCTAGGTTATTTTAACAAAACATATTTGGTGACAAGCTTGATAATAGAAACATAGAACTTTATTTAAACCCATATTTTTAATTATATAGTGATATAGTGACATTTCTTATTAGTAATGAGTTTGTAGCCTTTGTTGCGGAAAACAAAAATTAAGGATCTCTTACAAAATATTATTAGATTTGACTTTTTGATTTTGTAGTCTTCCTTTGACTAATATTTTATAGTGAAACTTATATTATAAAAATTCAGTATATCAGGAAGACATACTTTGTTTCACAAAGTAATTTCACTAACAAATAACTTCAGCAAGAAAAGGACAGAAATATATTTAAACTTTAATAAAGATGATAAGATTGTAATAAAGAATTTATAGGGAAATAAAGTTTCTTTAAAGTTATTACACACATATATACCATGCATTTAAAATGACTAATTTAACTTTTATGTTGTGGTGTAAATGTTATAATTGCTAAGTAACACACCACATTTAAAGCACCGATTCGGTAGTTAATTAAGTTTCATTTCATTGGACGAAATACCAAACTTTTAAAAATTGAACTAAATTACCAACCTTTAGTTGGTGTTGAGTCGACATACCTTCAAAAATAAATGAACGAATCAAAACAGATTGAAAAATGTAATATCTTTTAATATGGAAGCGCCAATAAAGCAGATTAGTTATTTCATAAACAAACATAGCGATTCGCTTGCTAATATAAGTTCTCGAATGTTATTTGAACATAACATTTTGAGTTTGATTCGGAGCAAAAATCAAAAAAAGGGGGTAGGGGGAAGAAATTCCTCCTCAACATTCCTATAATTCAAAGAGAGGAGGGGTTTGCGGAAAATATTTCAACGGCGCGCGATACTCAATTAATCTCGACTCTCGCAATCTAAGATTCCGACGTATCTGGCAAGGCCCCCCCCTACTTTCCCCTCTACCTTTTGCAAGAATCAAAGCAAAACTCAACGTTCATATTAAGTATTTATTACATGAAAGAATTCCGAAACGTGAAACTCCGGCAAAATGAAGGAAATGAAATCCGAGTAAATATTGCAAAGGAAAAAGGGGGGATGAGAAGTGAGGGGGTGGTCGGGGAAGAGATGGAACAAAGTTGCCGGAGGCTGTTCTGAGAGCAAACAGTTATACAATATTGATCGTCCAGCCCCTACCCCACCGCAGCTATGAGCAGCAGTATTGAAGTTTGCCGACGACTACTAGGTTTGGTGCTGTTTCCATACATATCTTTAGACTCATATGTTGCGAAACGGAACTTGCAGCAGGAATTTTCGGCACGGGCTCGAGAGATTGATTAAGCGTTAAATGAAATGTTAGATAATTTGTCGGCTACTCGAGATAGATTGCTTTCGGTAAATTGAGATCGAAATAATGAGAATCTGCATCAGTTCGGAATTGCTCTTCAAATTTGGGAAAATATCAGACATGTTAAGCACACACGTGTATTGATTTATTTTTGATTTGATTGAAGCAAGCTCAAATTCAGTTGCTCAGAGATCTGCTGGTCAGCTCTAACTCATGCAACGCAAATAGATGATGACTTAATTTAGGTTTCATGTTCATTAGTTCAATTTGAATTGATGAACTAATTGAAATTTGCATGCGTATGTCATACTGGGGAAATGGGTTATCGTTCACGATATTGAATGAAATGCTCAAGAAGCTTATAAAATTTTCATCACAATTGGAATAAATATAATAACGATTAATAACTCTGTTTCTCAAATAAGGATTTGAACACTATTTCATCAGGGGAGACGCTGACACGAATGACAATATGTAGTGGAGAGCTTAAAATCTCTATCGTAAGGCAATTCAATATCTGATGAGTTTTTTCTTCAATATTTTATATATCCTTTCATAAAAGTGGGCTTTATTAACGCGTCGCAAGGGAGAAAACTCGGAAAATGCTCAAGCAACCATCCCCAAAAACAAACATAAAAACAGAAACGCAACATCTATCCCCCTGGTTCAGCTGTGGTTGGTACTCATAAGAATTCCTTTCTAAGAGCACATAATCCCAATACTAGGTAAATGACACATATTATTCTAATTAATTACTCTGAAATATTTCTTTATGAATATGCCTAATAAAGATTTCAGAGCTTGGAATAAGAAAATTAGCATTGTTAAGCACAGGCGAAAATGCAATAAAAAAGGGATAATTTTATATCTCCTAGTCCAGAAATAGTAATGTATTTTTTGGAATAGAATGTTCCAAGTTCATTCCCAGTAACTATTGATCCATTAAAAAAATGATTGTAACTTTTCTGCATGAATATCCATCACAATCGTATATATTTTAATTTAATGCGACTTCCATTGGACCAATGAAAATCGGAAACGGAAGATCCAAAGTCTTATAAAAAATCTAGAATTAAACAATTAACCTTTCATTTCCAAAGATATATATGATCACTAAGCTAAGATTAGTTTCCGCGAGACTAAAACTATCAAAATATTACCTAATTTAAGGATTTATTTGACTAAGATTAACAAGATTGTAGTTAATCTTAATCAAGTAGTAGATTAAGATTTAAGTATGACAAAGATTGTGTTGAAAAGTCTTAGTTTTCTTATAGAACAAGATTAGAGTTTTACAAATAAATAGACTATAAATATGTATTCTTATTTAAATTAAAAGTAAGTACATACTACTGGTCTAACTTTTTAGTAAAAACGACACATTAATGATCAAAAGAAATGTTACAGGAAATATTGAGTGGATTTATTGGTTAATATTATTATTCTAAAACTATTATAATCAGTTAATTGATTAATATCTTTTTTAAATGGATGACTTAAAGTAAATTGTTGATACCTGGTAAAAAATATAATGTAAAAACTAAAAAATTACAAAAATGCATTTTATCGATGTAAATGCATATAATTGAAATGACTATCAGGTAGTGATGTAGAGATTGCAGAAATTAATAATTTTATAGGAATAACTTTCTTTACAATCCTTTTTTTCGAACTATGCATACTTAGAAACTCTTATGATTACGAGGAAAAGTTTAACGACAGAAACTACTTTGAAATTGAATCTTCACAACTACATATAGTAAATAGAGATCACAATTATACATCAGTTTTCAGTCTTTTCCTGATTTTTAAGACAGGAGATTGTTTTTGATTAGTTCACTTATACTTAAAGCTATGAATCAGCTTTTTTATTCTAAAAATTTCCGGAATCACTGATTTTTGAACTATTGATGCATAGTTATTGATCCAAACATACAAGCATATAGAAAGAAATTTTTTATATAAAAGCAGTCTAAACGAAAAATCTCAGTTTATTTTTCATTCAGTAAGTTAATAATTATTTTTTCTTTCGATATGAAAAAAGGGAAAAAATTCTTTGTCTATTCCTAGAATGAAGTTGGACTACCCATTAATAATTATTAGTTAAGTTATAGAGTTCAATCAAAGTTCACACACACACAAAATTACGAAAGAAGCTTAAAATATATTATAATCAATCTAGTACTAATATGTTTTGTATTGTCGTATTACACATTGTCATAGATGGTGTTTAAGTATTACTTTAATTATTAATAATTTTGGTATTACAAATATGTATCTTTTTGCTTGTGCAACAGTAGTTTTGGAATTGGTGACAAGAACATATTGAATTATTGGTTATTTTAATTCTGAAAGGAAGTATACTTAAAATTTGTGTTTTTCGTAAAATATATAGATGCTTAAAATCATTATACGTGAACGTAAAGCATGTTTATTTTATTATAGATATTCCAACACAATTTGGTTGGAATAAAGTATTCGATTTGTTTTAATTTCTGCCATTTATCATCGCTGTTAAACAGGCGGACAGTTTTATCTCTGCCTCGTCAGTGGTCGCTTCCTTATCGGGCAATCTGCTTCCCATCATTTTCCTGGAGCACCCATTCGAGACTCCCATTGCCATGTTTGCTTATGCAGAGCTATTTCAGTTTTCCCGAAAATTCCCGGAATATATTACAGTTCACTAGAGCTTCCCCTGTTTATGAGATTAAATCATTGCCTATTTTGGAAAACACTGGAACGGCCATGAAAATTGCAGTTTTCTCCAAGAGAGGCGCGATAACGTCCCCCCTATCTCCTCTCCCTCCACCCCTAGCGAGAGACATAACGACCACAATAATATAGTATTCCAAGTTTGACGTCCTTTTGGCTGTCACATGGCTCTGCTGGCAACTCCCTCCCCCATTCCTCCACTCTCCAAATAATACGATTTGATTTTCCTTCCCCATTTGAACTGTGATAGTCCACCTCCACCTCCCCCTGCCGAAGCTTAGTGAGTCTAAGAAAGAGGGGGGCTGCTCCTGGATCGGGATAAAGGTCCATTTCAGAGCAGAGCTGGAACGAAATGAAACAGCTTCTATACAGCATCTTTTCCCTTTGCCTTATAATGGGAAAGGTATTTCTCCTCTGGATTCCCTTCTCGCACTCTTGCGATAGGGGCTATTATTGAGATTTGATAGCGCTAAGCTGTGAAAGCCCTGGCCGCCCCGGCAGCTGAATGACAGGAACAGGGAATTCTGGGAATGTAACAGCAGGTTGAGAGCCTAGGAATGGAATTTCATTGATAGGGGATTAAAAACAAACAAAAAAACGTGAGAATCATATCTATATAATGCATTGAAGTGTCCTTTTCATCTGTGATCTTCTTATCACTGTTTATTGAAAAGGACACACTGATGTATCCTTTTTTTATGCATTGCTATTATTAATCAGAATACTAATAATTATAAATCAGTTAATAAGTAGTTCATGGTTTTTCAACATTAAGATCCGTAGATTTCAAAGTTTATAACAAGAAACCTGTTGTAAGCTATCAGATTTACGAATCTTAATCTTAATGTATTTAATATAGGCTTATTAATATTAATATAAAATGATACAATTTTTATAGTTTACAATTCCGTTAAACTTACAATGATTTTTTACAGTTAACTAAAAACTTTAATTAATTAAAAATTTTAATCATTGCATACATGTAAGAAAATCAAATTACTTAATTGTATCCATTTGATTTTTCAATATTTTCTTTAAATGCATTAAATTTATTCAAATAAAATTCTTCAATACGTGAATAATTTTCCGAATATGGGTGGTATTATAAATAACTAAACAATTGCCACTTCATTAAAAAAACAAGTATGACAGAGGGCAATAGTGAAAATTGAAAATATCAAATAAACATAGTGTAATAAAATAAAATGAATCGGAATCACTCAGAATCATTTTGATCACCATTTTCAGAGACCATTGTCATTATTTAAGTAATTGAAAAATTCGTCAAAAATGAATGCTTAAAATACATAAATCGCATGAATAAATACCTTAACAAAAAAAAGAAAAATGACCAAAGTTGAAATAAATAATCCAATATAATTTTTACAAAACTATTCCAATGGCAAAATTTTACTTATATATATAACTTTAGTTTCTTGTACATATTTGTGCAAAATTGAAATAGAATTGAATAGAAATTTCTTTAAAAATTATCGGAAACTTTTTTTTCGGTTATAATTAATTTACACTGATTTAAGAATAGTTTAGGTTATGTCGGACATTTTTGGAGCTCTGTACTAACATGCTTGTAGCTCACATTGAAGAGGATAACTGGACATGATTTTTTTTTATAATTAAGTACACATGACAAAGGTACCCGTTTATAGGATAGTCAACCATTCATACAAGGAAAGGACAAAGGCATGAGATAGAGAAAGAACATCCATACCCGAACCGGGATTCGAACCCAGGACTCCCTATCCACATTTCTTTAAATAATTGCGATACATTTCCAGCTACAAATTTCGACTAGCCGAAGCAACTAAACACCACTAACTTCCTCAGAATTTTGAATGACTTGGAAGTGAGTAGTCGACACATGAGCTGGCCCACTCTTCTACATGTCATTTTATGCAAATGGAGAAACAGTGGATAGTATGTTATTTTATTCATGCATAAGTATTTATTAGCATGGCAGATATTGCTAAGGCCATGGTGTTCAGGTTTGTTAGGGCACTGCTTTTTTATCAGAGGGTGGTGAGTTCGAATCCCGAATTAACTGAAGATTCGTCATGTTTACTAAAGGAGATGCAGCACATTAAATAGGTTGTATTCGCTATGTCTTTCAACTGAAGTGTTACCCCTGGTGATAACAGGCCAAGTACTTGGGGGGTTTTTTGCTCGGTCCCTGCTTCCACCTAATATATAGAGTACAACTCAGGGCTAGGTACAGGGAAGAATGTTGGTATACCAACAACAGATTTTGAATCAAGTATTGAACCCATTTTCTCTTAATCTTCATGCTTTTACTACACTATCGTGGTTTCTATGTCATGTATAAAAACAAAAAGTAAATAATAAATCATTTGCCACAACGTTAGTAAGAATTATTTTCACTGAAATTTTAAGATCACAAAAAATTAAATTAATTTAAAACAATGTAAAATGATTTTGTGAAGGTGAAATAAAAAAAATGAAAAGGGAAAAAAAGAACATATGTGAGCAAGAAATAAAATAATTTGTTTTAAAGCCATGTTACGAAAAAGAAGTTATCATCAGCAAATTCTTCATCCTTTCATAAATGTCACACACTAGTATTTTCTTGGCGACTAAAAAAAGAAATAAATGCCGGCGGAGAAACAAGAAGGTATAATTTGGCGACATATAGCTGGTGTAAAAGATAATAAAATCTGAAGAAAATAACACTAGCTCCTGCATAGTAAACAACATATTTTACGATGTATTCAGAACAACCCTGTTTTCATTTTTATTAATATACGAAAAATGTATGCATTTCTGCGAAATGTGCTCGCCTATCTCTTGGACCAAAATCAGGTATCCGGTCCAATGCCTCCTTTGGGGAACGGTAAAAACCTCAAAGCGATCGTAAAAATATCATGAAACCTTCCGGTTGACAAAGCGTTGACATAAAAAGTAGATATTTGGCGAAACTTGGCGCTTACTTTCTGCTACTGTACACGATACTCCAACGAAAGGGTAATTTACAGCCTCTGAAGAGGCTCCTTTTTTAACTCATGATTACTTTTCTTAATCTACTTCCTGAAGTGAAAAATTAACTGTTCTATAAAAGAGCTCTCACAAAGAGAAGTGAAGTGAATGATTTTCATTGGAATTTGAATTATTAAATATATTTTAGAATTGATAAGTTTTTTAAGTTAAAATACTTTGATAATAATCTTATAAGAAACCTATAATTTTTCAGTATGTAATTAATAAATTAGAACTATGCATCACACATTTTTTAATAATTGTAACTATATTCAGATAATCAAATAATGTATACACACTTTTTAATTCTAAGCTTAGATAATATTTTAAATACAGTATTTTTTTAAAGTTACTGTAAATAAAAAAATAATAAAGATTTTTTTTTTATTTACAGTAACTTTCCAATATCTGTTGCCTTTATAAGTGTATCTAAAGTAGACTGCTTTTACAAATTTTTAATAAATTGAAATAAATTTGAACTATTCCAAAAAAGTTTCATTTATATAAATATTTTTGATTCTGTAATCTTATACATGCCAAAGTGAGACAGACGAATAGTCAGTGCTCTAGACATCGGTTCAACATTTCGTGGATTCAATTGTTACAGGTTCAGAATTCACTTTAAATTTTATATCCTGGTCTAATTCGTTCGTGCATACAAGAAAAGACCACCAACCCGTTGTTATATATCAAATGCTAATTAAATTAAAAATTTTTAATTAATTTTTATTTCAGAAAACAGAAATTACTAATATCATATTGGTATTACTTAATGAATAATAGTTTGAATTCTATAATAAACAACTAATAAAATGCCGACTAATATTTTATAGAAATGATTAAAACCAGTATAAACATCTATAATCATTCATGTGTGCCTTCATATGGGATTTGAAACTATATCTGATATTAAATGTTTAATTTTAAAATCATTTAAGTATTCAAAACCAAAGTGAACTTTAATTTATGTGAATTTATAGCGAATTATGTATATAAAATTCGCTATAAATTCGCATAAATTTAAGTAATTATATACTAAGTAATTATATTTGTAATCGGTATATATATATATATATATATATATATATATATATATATTAGTTATATACATAATAGGTATCTATCAATTAATATGTTAAAAAATGTACACTGGTCACTTGTATTTGGAGGTCAACCATGTTTTAGTATATAAACTAAGTTGAAGCATTATGAAAATATTAAATTAAAGCACTGTGAAAATATTTAATTAAATAAAATATGAAATTATTGAGGTAAAACATACCAATAGTTTTGTCAAAAAAACATTCTGGGGTTCAGAGAGGCCCTTAGATAAGATTTGGAGGATAAAATCATTGATTTTGATCACAGCCACAGTTGAAGAACGGGAAATGGATGTTACACTTCTGTTTTCTATATACATGTCCGTCGGAGTGAGTGCTTGGGAATTTTCCAAGGTTACACCCTTATGACATGTGAATACGGCTTAATATCTATGAAAAAATCTATCGGTAGGCAATTTATGTGATGTATATTAAAATGTCTTACAGCAGACTTCATCCGTTTGGCTGTCCATAATCAAAAAAGCATTATGAAATAATATTTCTTAATATTAAGCCTCAATTAAGTGAAGGTGCTACGTGAGATGACATCTTGTTCTTTATATATTACGCATTAAAAAATGGCTAAAAGTTTAATATAAGCAATACGACGAATTTCTTGGTGAGGAACTAGCTTTTTCGTGAAAATAGAAATTCTTTTATCATTCTGCCTCAACGAACATTTTCGCTCACAAAAAATATAAAAAAGAATAAATAAATGTTTCTTTAACATATATTTAGTTTTTGATAATATTTTGAATTCAAAACTAAGTTAAAGCATAATTTATGGAGATAAAAATATGTCAATATTTTCGACAAAGGAAAATCGGTAACTGATTTCAAATTCCCATACTTTTTTTCTTTGGAGAGAAATAATCCTCCCATAAACTTTAAAGTACAGCCACTTTGATGTTCAAATTTATTTTGAGCTAAAGTATGCCACTGCACAAAAGGAACTGTGTCCTCTCCCCTTTTCGAGGGAAAGAATACAGACATTTCACCTCGAACAATTACGACTGCTTCACAGGCCTCCAGATCCGGATCAAAAATTCTGTCAGGAGGGATGGGGGATCGAAAGAGATGAAGAGCCACAGGAAAAAGAAGAGGAGATCCCTTAATAAAATCGACGAAAAACGGATATTCCCTTCCTGGATCAATATGACGGAAGATCCTGGCCGTCCAAAATGGAGCGAAGAATAAGAGAAAGAAGAAAAAAAAATTGGATTCGAATGAGAAAATTGGGGGTGGGGGTTTGCCCACCGAAAAGGAGCCTAACTGAGTGACAGAGCAAATATTTGCTAGCTTCAATGTCGCCTATGTGGTGTGTTTTTGGTGCGGGGGAGGTTCGAAAACCTGGAAGGAAGGACCGTATCACGCAATGACCACCTGTTTATACTGTCAAGGGGGTGGTGACTAAGTGGTGTTTCGTGATGCTGGTTAATACAGTTCGTCTGACAGCAGACGACAAGGTTTTTGGGGAGTAGTGAAGGGAAGAGAAGGGAAAAAGAAGTTAGTCGGCACGTGAACTTCAGCTATGTCGTGGGTGTAATTAGGTAAGTACCACTGCGTGAATGGCGAGTTGTAAAAGAAAATATGGAATTATAGAGTTTCGAACGTCTTTTGGGGTATACATAATGAAATTATCTTCTACTTCGGTTGAACTGCATATAAAAACAGACGAACAGTAAAATAATCGCCTACCCTTAGGGTAAAATATGTGTATATTAAGTTATCGTTAACTAAAACTGATTATAAGGAGGGTGTCAACATAAACGTAGAAAAAGAAAGTTTCAGTTTTCGCAAACCAATTTGTAGGAATTTCTGATGCTGGAAAAGTTATATTTAAAGTTTTCTTTGCAAAGAAAAAGTATTTTCCAGCAAAATAATGTTAATAAATGCATTCTGTTTAATTAAGATAAACTGAGCTCGATATTGTATCTTCCCTGATATACAGTAAAATTGCTAAAGATACAAGTAAACACTTTAACATTTCTACCCCAAATACTGATATTTAAAAAATGTTTTAGCTGTACATCAAATATATTTATATGAAAACTAATTTTTTACGAATGAGTAAATATGTAATTGACACATTAAGTATTTAAGAAGGAACCACGTCATTCTCAAATAAAAAGTATGCCTGTGTTTTCTATTACTCTGGGAAAGTTATACCAAATAAAATGTTTGGAAATTGTTAAAGAAATTGTAAAGAATGAAATAATTCTTATACATTTTTATAAATAAAATTAAATGGGAATCTTGATTAATCATTATAAATTCAGGTAAAAATTTAATTTTTTATCAAACAAAAAATATATACTTAGGCAAATGTATAATAAAAATAGCTATACATTGAAAGGATTATGGGTCAAAAGATAATGTAAATATTTAACAAATAAAACAGAAATGAAAGATTTAAAACTAATATATTAATTTAAAAATATTTATAAATAGTATATTATCTAAGTATAAGTTATTTCTTTAACTGTTAAATCGGGAAATATTGTGATTATATACATTCCTTGACTTTATTCTATTTTATTTAATTGGTAAATTGATTTAAGTAGCAACATAAAATTTTAGGTTTAATTTAGAAAATTTATGTACATTATTTTTAGAAGAATGTTTAATTAAAAAAAGTATGTTTTTTAATTAAAATATCACTTTTTATTTGCAAGTTACATAATTTATTCCTGATTTTAAGGAATTGAATCAAAATATTGCAAATGATGTATAACTTAATAAACAGTACATCTTTCAATTAAAATATTTAGAAGCTTGTACATATTCAAGGAAATCATGTTTTTTTCTGAATGACAATATAGATGTAATAAATGCATTTTGCTAGAAATTTGGAAATTAAACTGAGATGTCCCGAAATAAAGTCTACAATCCAAACTGATTTCATGAGACATAAGTTGTAAAGTTAAATATTGAATAAGAGGAAAAATGTAAACCATCAGTTAAAATAAGACTAGATGTTACTTTTCTTTTCCTGCTAGCACAAATCAAGATGTTCTTTTTTTAAATTAAAACTTAAGGCTCGCATATTTTTTGTTACAGTCTCTGTTTTATTCATTTGATGGAGGACATTAATATTTGTTTGTAAAAGGCCCCCAAGTTATCTAAAATTATTATCAACTATGCTTCCTCACAAAAAATCCATCGACACTAAAAGAGTTTTTATATTCCAGTGTTATCCTTTCATTCTACTTCAGTCTTTACTCCAGCTTCTCATAATCGCGCCAAAATAAAGTGCAACTGCAGTTTTAGGTGATGGAACCGCGGCCATATTTCTCCGCTCCCTCTCTTCCACTTGCCACGCGTGCAGTTCCGTAATGGTCTGGGGTTGCCTATCGTCGATAGAGGGCTTTAAGAGGCCCTCTATCTATGGGCAGGATTAATGGAAGGGATGGGAAGAGGGTGTATTTAAGGTTCACGTGATGGTGGGGAAGCGAAGCGATAGCCAGCCAAAAATGGCTCCCAGAGGGACCATCCTACTCAAAAGAATTCCAAAAGAGATGAATTTTGAAGAGAAAGTTGTTCATATTAAGGAAAGAATTTCCTGTTTTTCGGTGAATAGAAACTTTTTTTCCAAATGTTATTGATTTATCGAGTAAATATTTTACGAGCTATCCACAGTTTTGGGATTTCCGTATCAGATTGAAAGGGTGAAAATATATATTTCTTCTCCGTGAAGACTTCTTTCTCTCAAGAGTTGTTTTCGATCTTAAAAATCTATAGCGCTTTTATTGATAAAATGCCATCACTCAGAAATTCCTCTCCAAGGGCCACCATTCCTTCTGAAGGAAGGAAATGGATTTAAATGATTTATCGAGATCTTTTATTTTTCCGGAGAACTCTGTGGTATTCAGGAATTTTGGGATGATTTCCCTTTTAATTTATTCGTCTGTCTTTCAATATCTACCCGTCTGGCTTCATATATTAAAAATGAAAAATATAGCTATCAATACATATTATATCAATAGCACACATTTTGAAACGTTTCAATCAAAGTACGATTATGTGCAGCATTCCATATTTATCAAATCGATGCCAATTCTGCATTTGCAAATTATATAATAATTATAAATTATTATAGAGAGAACTTTAAAGCAATATTACTTAGTTTAGGAGAAAAGCATTGGACTATCAACATTCATTTTCAAATGTTTTCTTATATGGTAATTTGTAGTTTTGTTTTCTAATTCGGTTTTTGCAATGAAAGACGAATTCGATGAATGTTAAATTCGAAAAGAAATGTTACAAGAGATTTATTTTTGATAATGAAAAACAGTACTACTCCCTACTCTAAAGTCTTAAAGGTGAAATTCTCGATTTCTCAGACAGAAAGTAATAAATCAAGATCTTTAGGTATTTCATGGAAATCTCAGAAACGTTTTAAAAGAGCTGTCACAGTGACTCAGTGATAGGATCATATGATATTGGTAGTAGAAAGTCACAAATACTATTTCAGCACCTATTGAATAACAGGTATTACAGAATAACAGGTAACACTTCTGTATAAGCCTCTCCCGAAATAATTGTTTTGGAATTTTACGAGTTTCTGCTTTTTGATTCACGAATACGGGTCAATAACTTCTCTAGAAGATTGTAACTGGAAAAATTCTAGAAAGATTACGAGGATATCTAAATTTTTACTAACATTTATTGTGTTATGCGTTATCGAATATTTATTAAGAATTTACAAGATTTCCTTACAAAAATTGCTTTATTTTTACAACTAAATAACTTCAGAGAAAAATTTTTTTCTTTTCAAACACTAAATTAAAGTAAATAAAAAATATTATAAATATGTTTTCTCAATATAAAGCTTGACTGATAATAGTACATAGAATAGAAGAATTGAATATTTCTGACATAAATTTTATTGTCATATGTCATTAAACAATTTAAATTTAAATGTGGTTAGGAATTGCAAATGGATATTATTATTTTTTGTGAGTTAAAATTAACACTAAAATTGCTATTAAGATAGGTTAAATCAATAAAAAAAGAAGATAAAAGAAATATTCAAAATTACTATCGAAACTAAAAAGAATAATAAGTTTTAAATTTGAAAACTTTTGTGAGTTAACTCAAATGAGGAAACATTTTCATTATCTTTCTAAATTTAAATATTTAAAGCTAAAAACAGGAAAAAGGGAGTTTTTTAGAACTCGAATTAATGATGCACTTTTAAAAAAAAAAAGAATTTTGATATTGAAAATTATGAAAATATTTAAGTGATGTTTCAAACAACTGTTATTTATATTAAATTAACAAACACAATTATTTATATTAAAGTTTCTGAAAAATTAAAACTTTTGGAAATACAATACTATCTGTAAAATAAAATTTTCCTCATTATTTCTATTTTCTTTAAAACTCTAATGAGATATTTTCTTAAAGACAATTAAATTCAATCCAAAACTAGATAATTTTAGAAAAATTTAAATTGAAAATTTGTTTTTATCTTTTGCCTAAATGAAGAAATTATTAAAATGAAACACTGCTTCACGAATTTGCAGACTTTTTCAGCTATCATAAAAATATAAAAATGATCTGTACTTATAAAAATGTGCATGTATAAAAATTCTAACAAAAGTATTTATTATATAATTGAGAGAAACAATATACTTTCGTTAATTTTTATTACATTTCATTTAAAAAGAAAACAACGAATAATATTAAATTAAAACTTGTTACCAAAACAAATAATAATCGTTGTATTCTATTTAATTCCTCTACAATTTCAAGAAATTCTTTTAGTTACGGATATTAATTTAATTATAAAATATTTATGAAAATTATTTAATTATAAAAATACTTTTATAAGGATGTTTCTAAAGTTGTTTTTATAAGGATGTTTCTAAAGTTGTTTTTATATATTTTAACATGAAAGAAGAAATGTCTTTTAACTGAGAAGAGGGTTATTCTTATATAAACGGTTCAATTTAAACTAAAAGTAAAAAGAGTAAAAAACTTTTTATTTTGTGGCGTTTTCTCTAGAGCTAAGACTACTCAAATATATGAAATACTTGCATCAGTTAATTTTGATATATTTATCAATCGAATGTTACTGAATATTTTCTACGCAATTAACAGATAGAAGCCTCATCCTATTAAATATGTCTTTAACAATTTTTTTTTTAAATTAAATTATTCAACCTAATCACAGAATTGATCTTTTAATTATTGGCTGCTCAGGATATTTTAATTTCATTTCAATATGAAACATTTTAATTAAGTCAAATGTTAATAACATACTTCCCTGATTATGATATTTTGATAAGAAACATTTAATTTTTTTTTGTTATTAACTCTTCATTATTTCTTATTTTCTATTTAAAACTAATGAGTATAATATTTCAAAATGTCTAAAGTACTTGGCAATGAAGATAGAATCTTTTTTAATTATGTGATAAAAAATTCAAACTAAATTTAGAGATTAGCAGCCCTATCAAACTGGTATATATAAAAAATAATTTAATTAATTTCATTACAATAAGTTTTAAAACAAATATGTAATTGGAATTTTTTAAAAAACTTCAATTGTTTGGATAATCAAAACCAATTCAAAATTTGTAATATGTTTGTCGAAATATCGGTGGATTTTTAATAGTCCTGAATAAAAAAGATGCACTTATAGCATCACTATTGCAATAATATACTTATTTTCGAAGAAATTTTTATATCAAATATATTAGATTGGGGAAAAAGTTATCCATTATTTTTTCGGTAGACGTCTGTAGTGATCGTTATCTCGTGAGGTATCTATCAAACAATTTCAAATTTATGCTTATTGGAAAGGTGACATTTGACACTAAAATATCCTCTTGCGATTTTTTGTTTTATTAATTCCGTTACGAGTACAAGGTTTTAAAAATGGAAGACAACAAACAGAAAATTCGATACATTTTCGTTTTTCTCTTGTAACGGCCAAAAAGATAGCCGGGTGGCTAAAATTGTGAAAAGTGTTTATCGTCCTATATAAGACTGTAACAACCAGTTACGTACAATTTTTGTTTCGTCGATTCCGTTCGGGTATTTTTGATGTTAGAGATGCACTTCGCATGTGGATACAGCATCGTCGAAAATGTCTATAAAATATCAAAAATGATCGAAGTTAACCACATCGTAACGTACGCGCAGCAAACGTACAAAGCAGTCGTAACGCGCAAGATCTAGAAATCTACATGAATACTGTTTTGAACCTTTTTACAAAGCGAATCTGAAAGAAGTTACAAAAAGTTCACGTAAAAATAATGGATTTCTTTTTCCCCAAACTAATATTTAACGACATCTTCATGTTACTGGCATTCCTCAGAAATATGGTTTTCTATATAATTTAGATTGTTTTATGCCGGAACTTATATTAAAATGTTCTCATATTTCTTTTTTCTAAATCATATTATCAAGACCATATTATCCATTAAAAAAAAAGAATATTATGTAATTTTTCCATAAATATATTTAAATGCAATGAAATTTTTATATCAGTTAAACAGTTTCATAAATAATGTTTATTTACTTTCTTCGAGACAAACATAAATATAATTGTTTTTTTTACGAAATAAATTAAATTTAAAGCGTACAATAAATTTTTTTTGTAATCATTCATGTGACAATGAAATTCTCGTACGTGTCACATTGGGCATAGGTGCCAAACTTTTGCCATCACTAGAATACGAAGTTCTTCTGACATAGGCATTAGTGTGAGGGTGTAGAATACAGCCGACACTTTCGGAAATGGGGCTATAAATCTTAAGAGTTCAAGGCTTTTTCCCGAACGGAAGTGAAAGGTAAGGGGCGTCCAAGATGGATCACCGAGGGAAGGACAAGAATTTTGCAAAATATTGCCCAGTAACGAACTGCATCATCCACAGGCAATAAGGTGCGCTTTGTTGTTTCAGGTGAAGGCAAGAATATGTGAATTATCGGCGCAATAATAGTAAAGAAAATTCCTAAGAAGCGAAAATCTGCGCCAAGAAGATTTGGCTGTCAGTTGAATGGAGCAAGAAACATTGTTCTATGTCAGTAAAGTGTTTGAAATGGGGATATACATAAAAGATGACGTGTAAATTATTGCGGCGTGAAATGTTATTGTTTTTACGGTGCTAGATATCCAAAAATACAAGTTGAGACAATAAATTTTGCCAGGAAATGAAGAAAAACAATGTCTGACCCACAAAGGAATAAGAAAAAGGAACTAGAATTAAACAAAGCTAATACTTTCATAAGCTTTCGAATACCGTAAATGCTTTCTGAAACTACTTAAAATTGTTGGATATACATTTCAGGAATTCTACATTGGAAATAAAGTAAAATATAAAACAACAGCTCATCATAAAATTTAATTTACGACAGTATGAAAATATTTTATAAAGTTTTTAGTCTACTCAATTGGCACTTCCAAATTCAAATAATATTATTAATTAAGGATTGACATAAATCTTTATATAATTATATTTTAATTGGAAATTACATTTATCAAATTCAATAAAATGTACGTATTTTGCAAATTATTTTATAATCTTAAATACAATTAAATTTTCAAGTAAAAGAATATTTGCTATAAATCTCTTAAATTTTTTATTTTAGTCAGAACATGTTAAAAAGTGGAAAAAAATAGTAGTAAAATTTGTCGCTCATGTCTCAAGCTATTATTTCAGTAAATTATATTGTAAGGATGCTTAAATCTTTTTACTTATATTCTGTCATTAGTATTTAATATTTACACGTATATAGAAGACTAATTTTACTGATTTTTAATTTCAGAATATTTACCACAGAATAAAAAAAATATATAATATAAATAACTATTTTTATCAACAATAAAAATTATTTTAGAAATGAAAAATGAACTGCCAAATTAAGATGTTACAAGAAAATAAAAAGAGGAGAATATTTCTAGGTAGACCTTACGAATTCTACGTTGATAATTGTATTTCCCTTTTTATTAAGATTGTTGTTTATTATATTTTCCTACTTTTCCTCTTCTTAATTTCTTATATATTCAATAAAAGAATATAGCAAAATTCAATATTTCAGCAAATTGAAAACATTTAAAAGGTGTTTGAGATAGACTTGAGAATTTATTGATAGAAAAATTAACTTGTGTCATCTATGAAAAATACGTAACATTTGCAAGACCCTTTAAGAAAAAAAAAGCAAATTAAACAATTTTAAATTGGTTCTACTTCACCTGTAAAGAGAGATATACTGTAAAGTAATTGTATAAAAAGTAAATATATTATCGATTTAGTTTTCAATATATATTATTCATTTCGGCAGGAGGATTTTAATCCAAAATATAATAGCTCTCAATAAGTGTAAGGATTTACTCTTTATTTGCTTGGTTAGAAGAAAAAATTGCTATGATTAAGTCATATAGTAATTATTACCTATATTCTGAGCATTAACTTTAATCAATTTTATCTAACTTTATTTGTGAAATTATAAGTTTAATTAGAGCATCATGATGAAATTCTACACTCAATTTTTCAAGAAGTCGGATGTAATTAAATTTTTTGACCTTCAAAAGAATGCATCCCTGATTTTTTGATGAATACTAAGATTCCGGTTATATGCTGCTAACCATTTTTTGTTGATCCAGGAAACTTAACACGATTATTCACCTCAAATACCATGTACAGCTAAACATAGTTATTTCGTTATATTTCTGGCAAAATTAAAAAGCAAGTATAAAAATTTGAAAATACGAAGCCAAAGTTTGGGTTAAAATATTTTTTATCATTGTGTTGTTTCAATATTTTAGCTATTATAGACATAAATATGAAAGTGGATAAGACAATTCAGTTTATAAGAGAGATACATACAAGAAACATATTTTACTATCGCTTAATTCTTTAAAAAATGTGAGCTTTCAATGATCAGAGCCATATTCAAGAATCTCCAAATACTCAATATTTAGCAAAAAAAGTGAAAGATTAAAAATAATCCTTAAGTATTTAGATTTTTCTTAATAAAAAATCTAGCGAAATTTGTTTTGTATGATATTCACAAAGAAAAATGGTGTATCTATCCTAAACTATTGGTGATTTAGTAAAACATTTTCTAATGAGTTTTATTCCAATAATAGAAAAGTACCAAAAGATGACAGTAATAAATTCTTAATCTGAATTAGAATGTATCTTGTCTGCAGAATATAAGATAGTTCGCGATCCGCAAAAAAATAATGATGCTGATCTTGAGGCGAATGGTTAAATTTTTTTCTGATAACACCAAGTAATGAGCTTGGTTCTGAAACTATAATCTCCAGAAAATAAAATAAGATCATTAGGAATTCGAGAGCTGACATCTTAATCTTTTGTAAAGATGACAGTCAGAAGTGAAAATCCCAACCTTTCGAGTGTTCGACTGTCATACAACTCGAGAGTTGGAAAAATTCTTCAACAAGAAACTTTCATCAGGCCCTGGAAAGGCACGTTCCAGTCCTGCAGGCAAGTCGGCTCAATTTCTTCCCCAGCCCTTCCCATCTTCGTTGTCAACAGCAGGGTCTTTCACAAAGGCATCGGAAGAAGTGCATCATCGAAAGCCCTTTTATCGCGCCACACTACAACCAAGGAAAGCAGGACAGAAAAGACAACGTGGTCGAGAGGTCTTCTTCATGCAGCTGTCAAGGATCGGTGGAACGTGCCTCTTGAAAGAGGAGGGAGAGAGGCTATCTGCCGTCCATTCACTCCACCAGAGAGAGAGAAAAGACAATCCAGGAGTTGATGCCAAAAACGATTAAGTGGAGTGGAGTACGTCGGGGGAGGTTGTCGAACCCTTTGAGTTTTTCCCTGGCAGATAAGGACTTCGATAAAAATGATGCTGAATTAGTTTAAGATCTCAAGACTGAGTCAGCTGGTGAAGATGATTGGATGAAAAAAAATGGATTATCGCTTAGTATGTTTTGTAGGTTATCTGTGCACTTCAGATAGTTATCTTACACGAAAAATTAACAATTATGATGGAGCAAAACCCATAAATATATTTTAAAGCATTCTTTGTCTCTAGTTTCATGAAAAGTTTCCCAATTATGGAGGATAACATATTTTTTTAAGACATCGCAAAGTTATAACTATACAAAGAAACTTTGTTGTAAAAGCCATCTTTCATATCGAATATAAGCAATTAAAACTTTCATATATATTATTAGTACTATAGCAAGAAGAAATTTATAAAAAATTCTAGGTAATTATTTAATTCTGAATTTTTATTTAATTGATCATAATATTGTAAGTATTCTAACCACTTATTGAGGGCCATAGGCAACATGATTTACTATAATCTGAGAAGTCAATCATTAAATTTCAAAGATTTTATAATCATAATAAAAGCAGAAAATTTAAAAACAATTTTCTATTAATAATTAATAAATATAATAATTTATAACAATAAGGAAATTTGTGTTAATAGTTTATTTAATATAGTATTTTGAATATTAAATAGCATTTGGTAGAATTTTCTAGTTTCTTCAAGGGAATATTTATAAACACTTCTCATAAAAAAGAATTAGATATACATTTTTTTATGTTATTTTGTTTGTAATGTGAAATATTTTAAATATACAGAAAAAATACGCTTCCCTAAAATTTTCAGGTACTTGTAAATGCACCGAGGCAAAAATCCTAATTAAATATTCGCATGAGGTTTTTCTTCTTTTTTTACTTTTTAATACAAAGTAAAGAATACGCTAAAGATTTGATTAATTATTTTGAGAATGATGTAAGTGATTGTAAGTAAATTTTCCCAATTATTTCATATTCCACTAAAATCAATAACTAAGGAAAATATTCATAATGCTATAATTAATTAGTTTGGGCATAAAATTGTCAGGAGAGTCAGTTTGATAAAGTATAAAATTTCAGATAAGGATATGTTTCAGGGACTGATGGACTTAAAATAAATACTTTTTCACTTCATTTCTTCAGTAAAAATGAACCAGAAAACCATTTTTAGCTTATTAAAAAAATAAAATAAAAAATTTTGATTAAAAAAAATTCAGTACTTTTTTTTTTACAAATTTTTGGCAGTTGCATGTATTTATTTAATGAAAATAAACTATCATATTCGAAAAGATGTTCTTACTGTATCATGTATAGTAAATAAGTTATTTTCGTCCTCTATTATTAATTTTTTATTTTATTTTATTTATTTATTTTTAGAAAATATTGAATTTCTGAAACAGTATATAAGATAGATTTTTGTTTGTTTAATTATTAATGTCAATCAGTGTTTCTAATAACAGATGGGGATTAGGATTTTTAAATTTTTTATTATTTACTAGATAAAAAGTATGTAAGTTACAAAAGTAACTATTAATAACATCTGACAAAAATTTCCAAGAAAATTAATGATACTAAATTTAAAGAGTGCATCAGTACTATATTACTCTCATTAAGTTCTAAATATAACAGCAGTACTGTTGTAAAATTTTACGATTGGTATAAAGTTCTCAGTTTTGAGATATTACAATTCTATGAATGTGTTATAAAATATAATCACGAGAAACTGAACTGTGATACGAATATTTGCAATGATTCATAATTCAGTTTAAATTGTAATCTCTGACGGAATTAGCCAATGTCTATAAAATGTAATTGTGGAGTGGCGAGAAAAACCACGTTAAGAACGAGAATTATACCATGAAAATATTTTTAAAAGATTAGAAAGTCAAAATAAATAACAATTTTATAGTTCTAATTCAAAAGTTTCAAGACATTTATTACTTACTGTATTTGAAGCTTGGGTCACAAAGTATTGAGAACAAATTTACGTACTTAATTTAAAAAAAGAATTGTTCTTGAAAAATTGAAGATTGCAGCAGATTAAAATGTTTAACTATTTATCGAATAGTTAAAAACTCAATAATGTTGACAATGTTTGGTTAGAAAAAGAAGAACTCACAATAGTTCAACTGAAACTTTTAATTAAATCAGTACAATTGGCATGCATGCGTTTTTTTTCAGCAATAGTACTGATTAAAGCATTGATTTAGAGTTGGAGCAGCATGGCTTTAAAGCTACCGATCTGATGAAAGGACGAAAAGAAAGATGGTTGGAGAGACGCATTCTTGCGGAAAAATTTGTCATGGCCATGCTTAACAATACCGGCTTCAGAGATCCCTTTATTAACGATGCACTGTGGGATTTTTATTTTTACAAAGAAAAGGCAGATTCCTTTTTAAGGAAAAAAATCAGTTCCAGCTCATTACTTTAAAAGAGCTGGAAAAATACTCCATCCTGTGTTTTTGTTATTCTTCCAGTTCTGCTTTGCTTGCTTTATTTTAGCTTTTTCGCTTTTTTTTATTGTGTATATGTTGTTTACTTTAAAACTTTTGTCTTCTTAATAGAAGAATGGATTTCTTAAAGGACAAAAAGTAATGCAATTTCGCTTAAAAAAAGGATTCTTTTTGGTAAGAAAAAAAAAAAAGGGAAAATAAAAAAGTCCTTATACATGCAGTAGTTCTTTGAGTCATTATTAAACTAGTTTCTCCTATATGTTCGATTTCTTCCGAAGTCATAAGGATAATGATTACGCGTAGGGAGATTCAAGAATCAGTAGGGGAAAAAATCCCTCCCCCCCTAATGGTTCTACGTGTTACTGATTACCGACTATTCGAGCGGGATGAATCTTAACCAAGCATGCAGTGTGATTCGACCCCCACCACACACGCCCACGCATGCTTCTTAAAAGGCAGAGATTGTATTACAACCGGAGAGCTTTTTGTTTTACACCATTTATAAACTTCTAACGGATGAGTAAATATTGAAGTAATATTTTTACACACTTCAAGGACGAAAAACAAAGGAAAAAAAATAAGTGTTACTTTTTTAAACATGTTCTTTTTTTAAAAAAAATCAAGAGATAAAAAAATGTAAAAAGAACCGGTGAACACTAAAGATACTACTAAGTGGGTGAATTTATGAAGCACTTAACTCGCTAATAGCATCTGGTTCTTATAATCATAACCTTTCTTTTTAAAATTAAGAAAAATAGTTTTTATAACAAAATTTAATTGGTGCTTTTTGGTATAATGATATAATCTTCAGTTTTTATGCCTGATTAGGCTGATGCTGCAGAACAAGGATACTTGATTAGTTAATATCATTAGTTTTTAGCTGTATCAAAGAACATGCTAAAACTTGAAACAGTGTTTTTTTTTCAATTAATAGCGTTACTGTGTAAATTTTACTAAAACATTTTCTTAAAGAATGAGGAATAATGTAATATTGTCTATATTAGACAGCAAAAAGTTTTCTGATAAAAATAGATGGTTTCAATAGAGGATTTACATCTGACTATGTCAACAGAAACTGCTTTTTAGGGTACAGAATTCACCAGTTCATTTTTATACTTATAACATTAAAATGTAAATGATTTTAATTAAAGTGAAAAAATTCATTGATATATTCTACAACTGTTTTTTAATGTTGATTATCTTTTAAATTTGTTTAACATTACCGTTTTTTTCTTTTTTTATAAATTTAGGATGCTTTCATATAACTCTACATAAGAAAAATATTGCACTTTGCTCATACTCATCGTAATTTTAATCTTTGTTGGTTTTTCTAAAGTGAGTAATATCACTCTAATAATAGCATGGTTAAATTTTCTCTTTTCCCATTTTCTACAAGACTGCAGACATATAAAACCCCTTGAAGTGTCTAAAAAAGTTAGAAAATATCATCTTCCACAAAAATTATCCATTTATCTGCATGATACAGATTAGATAATGGGTTTTAACTCTCTGATGCTGGCAAGACATTGGACAGTAGCTCTGTGAGCCTCTTAAGAGAGTTTTTGAAACTTCTAACCGCTTTTCGAAAACACTAGATTAGCTTTCGTAAATTCAAGGGCCTTGTATCCAGTTGAAAAAAAGCCTTCTTCTGCGATAAGAGAAAAAACGACGCTTCATTTTAGAAATAAAAAAAGCTGTAGATCTCAGAGCAAAGTATGTAATAATAAAATTAACTATTTTAAATACATTTGATTGAAATAAGCTAATGACTTGAAAGTTAACGAACATACTATTAAGACTATTGCACGAATTTGAAAAGCGGATCTTGAAAATGAAATCTTGAAGAAAATGGCATCTTGTGTGAATTGGTTTTAATCAGAAAGAGCATTGATAAAGTATAAATATTGAAATTTCTCAAATTATTTATGCATCAAAAGTTTTGATAATTATAGAAGTAATTAAGAGCTTTCTGTTCATTCGAATAAACATTTAGAATTAAGTTTTTTTTTCTAATTTAGAGAGTTCAACTTAAAACATAGAGTTATAATAATGTTGATAAAATCTCATTTTTTTTTAAATTCAGTTTTCTAACTTTTTAAAAGAAAATAATAAAATTAATTGCAATAATTGGATAATTAACAAGATTTATTTTGTTTTTCATTTTATATGATTTTCTGTTATTTTTATGTCCAGATCTATCGAAAAGAACTTTTTATCTCCATATGAAATAGAGATATGCTGAACTATTTCACCGTAACTTACAAAAAATTTAATTATTAATGAAAAGAATTAGAATTATCTAAAAATGTAACGATCTTTTTTTTTTTTTTTTTTTTTTTTTTTTTTAACAAATTCATAATATGTCCCACAAAAAATTATTTAAAAAAGCTTTATTTTATTATATGAACATGAAATATCCTATAATAATTAGTTTTTTTTCCTCATATCAGAATTTCATTATTATTCACTACACAAATATTGATCTATTATAATCTTTTACTTAAATCATTTAAGATAACAAAAGATAAAAAAAATTAAGAGATTATTCGCTGATAAAAAGCTTTCTTTTGAAGGAAAGAATACGAACACTAATAAAAAAAAAGGCATGCAGTTTTTCTCTTAATGAAATAATATTTTAATATGAAGGATCCGTAAAAGAATCATTTATTAATAATTGTTTGATAAAATATCTCTTTGATGACAGAATGATCAAGAAGGGATAAAATAATTTTTTGTAAAAGAATATTTTATGAAAAATAGTTTTTGATAAAATATTCAAATAGTATTAAGATTGTTGCAAAATATTCATTTAATGATAAAATAATTTGCCAGTAAAATAACTTTATGTACGAAAATTATTTAACTATATAAAAATTTGTTTAATAAATACTACTTAATGCTTTTTTTTAAAAAAAGTATTCATTTTAAAATTTCTAATGAAATATGAATTTTTATCAAAGAATAGCATCAACAATGAACTGATGAACATGCATCATCATTGATGAATTTTTATCAATGATGATGAATGGCTTCTTTTTATGAAATATGAATTTTTATCAGTGATATAGATTTTCTATTTTATATCAAAATGTTTAAATTATTACTATATAGCAAAATATTTCATGCATTAATTTTTGATCAAGAAACCAAAGAATAAGTATTTTACCTTGCATTCTGTGGACCAACACTTCCTTCGTTATACGAAGAACTGGCATTGATTTCATAATCTTTTATCTCACCCGACTCCATGCCTAGGGGTTTCACACATCCCTCTGTAAAAAAAAAGACAGCATTAACAACATACATCAATTATAAAGATTAAAAATTAAATAATATACAGATAATGAATGAAAAAATGAATAGCATGTCAATTAGAATGTAAATTTAATATAAATTTAAGATGGTCGTTAAAATACACATTTAAGCATGTGGTTATAGGATCTAAATGAGCCAAATTACCTACAAGACTGAAGGCATATAAAACCGTGCAAAGTATTTAAAAAATATCATCTTCTAATGTTCCAAAGTAAATGAAGCAAACTTTAGCGATATTTTGATTATTTCGAAATGGGAATAGCATGAATCTGCTTGAACTCTTTCAATTAATATTTCAAAATATAGGAAATGCCCTGATGTTGGCCCTAATTATGCCCCTATTGGCTCACTATGACCTCGCGAATCTCATTTTTTAGAATAGTGGAATCGAATCCATTGTCACTGTCGAACAACAATAGATGTATGCTACATTGTTTTGTTCTACATTCATATTAGTTGGCATGTATGTTTGGGGACCAGGTTTCTTGTATTGTGACGCATGAATGTAGCCAACTATCTATGTAAAAGCCTAAATAATAACGCAATGGATGTTATATGTCCGGTTGTTCAACTGCAATGTCTTACAGCAACGTTCGACTGATAGGTTTTTAGTGTTACGATCCATTGGGTTCATCACAGAAGGAAGGTACTCTCCGAAGTGGAAGGTCTCAAAATCATATCCAATATCTGACGGATAAGGAAAGTAGGATGGAGATATCACGTAGTTGACAACCTAACAGCCAAAATCTAATTGTAAAACCTTTGAATATCTACTGCATTTTGTCTTCTGAGAGGGCTTTTTATCGATAGTGGTCCATATTCTAATGTCACAAAGGAGATAACACGGGAAACATTAAACACCCAACCTGACAGACGTGAATGCAGAAAGCAAAAGAACAATGGCAGTTTATCGAAACTAGAATTTTTTATTCTGAAAAAGCTTTCGTCGTGTCACTAGAACACGGTAAGCCCATGGATGTTATATATCTGCTTCTTGTTCGATTATCTTTTGATGTGATTTGTCGAGAGTTTAGTAGGTTACTTCTCTTACGATACATGTGAATATTGTCCACTATTTACGGAAAAATTCCCGGAAACTGTTAAGTACCAGATGCTTAAATATATTAGAACAGTTTTCAGATAAAAATTATTAATTACAGATTATCTTAATATTATGATAAGTTGTAATGTTTGTATTTAAATTAACCAGATTATATTATTTATTTTTTATAATACTTAGTAATAAGTTGAATATAGCAATTTAACTAATTAACTTTCCAACACCAAAATGATACATTCAGATCTCATAATCCAAATGTTCCATAGCATTTTGTGCTATAAGTTTCTTTAGGTATTTAAACTATAATTTAATTGTTCCTTTTTATAAAATTTCTATTACACACTTCATAAATTTTCATTTAATTAATATTTTGTTTGACAGTTACAAAATGCAAGTCTTAAAAATAGATTTATTCACTATTCTTTAAAAGTATAAATCTTTTAAACACAGCATTAAATTAGAAATTTAAATATTTCATTTAAATATTTCAAAAAGAAAAACTCAAAATTCTAAATCAATTAATACTCAGAAATATTCAAAATTTTACAAAAATAAAATTTTTTACATTTACAAATTAAAGTAAAATAATAAAAAGCAAAATTGTGCTATTTAAGACCAACAATACCGAATTTTCAAATAGCCATTTTCACAACATTTTAATTAAATAGAATAAATAATTTTTAAATTTGTTTACATTCAATGCATTTGACAAGCTTACTTTGCTATGCATGTGTTAATATAAATTTCATCGTCATCAACTATTATACAAGACTATTAAGACTCCTTTGGGTGCCATTTTGTGCAAAATACTTTGAGATCTAAAGCTACTTGAACTTTGAAACAGCTTAAATGTGGTGGGAAAAATTAATCGTGTGCACGTGAACTTGTGAATCATTTACAAGTAATTGCTTAGGTTCAGCAATATCTTCTTTTATTAGAAAAAATAATTTCGCAAAATTATTCTTCCTTAAATTGCTCAGTAGGGAGGCATTGTTTTTTATTATCGAGACTTAAACAATGAATTCTGGACTTTGAAACTGGCGGAATGAAGTTCATAAAAACTTTTTTTTTTCTCTTAGAAAAAACTGTTGAAAATATTTCGCTGTTTCGTAAAAAAAAATATAAAATATGAAAAGTTCTTGAATTAGTCGAAGAATGATTCTCAAAGAAAAATAGTACAGTTTGGCATGCATTGCGTTATAAATTAATTTATAAGAAATTAGTAAACAAGTTTCATGGATACTGAACGATATATTCCTGTATCACATGGAGAAAGCCCAGAAAATTCCAAAATTTTAATCCCGAAGATGTGTATAGAGAAGACAGGATTTTAACTTTTTTTAATGCAATTCGAATCAGTGGTAGATTTTGAAGCTGACATCACCATTTAGTTTGTTAGAGTTCTAAAGATAGATACAATAATACGTTGTTATTATTATATTAATGTATTTTTTTAATATAAATATTTTGAACTATGTTGTAAAAAAAAGAATGAGTTAATATAAAAATTATAAATGTAGTTTTATATGGTAATAAAAAAATATTAATTTTTAGATTTTAATAATTTTTTTCCTATATGATTTTGTTTCGGTCTTTGAAATTTATTTACGTTATTTCTCAAATTTATAGTTTTAGTGATATACATTACAATCTTGAAAGATGGCCCTTCTATTTTCCTGCAAGTTTATTATACTAGAAAATTTAATTTCTTTATAAAGGCTATATATTTCGTTATGGTGCAGCAGTAAGGAAATTCTGATATTTTACCACTACCAACTCTGGAACAGAAACAGGAAGTATGTTGGTGCGACAATAACTTGAGCTATTTTAAAAACAGTTGATCAATATCAAAGCCACAAATAAAATAATTTTGTTTCAATTCTGTTTAAACAAAATACTTCATGAAACGTACAGAAAACATATAATGAAATTTTTTCTGACTAAACTGCTATTTCAATTTCAACATTTTTATGGAAATTATATTGTCGAAATAATGATTTTAAATATTTAAATTTTCCATTGTCAAAATGCCATGATTCATCTTATGTGCTTCGATTGACACATGATGTTAAAGCTCGTTTAAATTCTTGATAAATCTCTCATTATAACTATAGATGCGTCCTAGCAGGACACCTGACTCGCTTATATACGCTTTAGTGAGCACTGTTATTCACATGCCTGAGGGTTTAGCGACGTATTTCCGCTTGATTTTCCACTTCGTATCCCCCTTTTAGATGAATCTCGTCAAGTTTGCTAATTAGATGAATAGCCTAATAATTATTGCAAGATTTTATGCCAAAGTTGAAGAAAGAGAAGGAAACTGAGCAGAAGAAAATGAAGACACGCTCGACTTGCTTTAAATAATTGATGAGTTAATAAATTTAGAATGATGAAATCTACAGAAATACTTATATATGACTGTGTAACATTTATGGGTAATCATGTAGTTTTAATATGGAGCGATAAGTGATTAGACGCACAATATTTTAAAATGTAATTATCCAAAAAAATCAAACATTAAACCATCATCAACTCTCAAGCTCATGGCTGCAGTTAAGTGGAAGTTGTAATTAGGGATAAAACTGATGACACTCTATCAAGCAGAAGATACGAATTTCAGCTGAAGAAGTTGATTAACGTCATTTTTTATGACCTACCACGAAGAGAAAATTCCTACTCCACGACAGGAAAAAAAAGGAAAGAAAATATTATGGTAATTACAACCGATACCTGCTGATAAAAAGAGACACTGATTAAACAGATTTTTAGAAAGAAAAAAAAAGGTACCACCGTTGAGTTTTCCCTCATCGACACCTGAGTCATGACGTCATTGCTGAATGTCCTGTCGCTAACCGTACGCCGAGGAATATGTTTTCCGGAACATTCCCCATATGGACTTGGAAGAGGGATAAAAAATGAACCAACAAAAGAGAAGATATGAAAGAAACTTTTTCGGCAGTGGGGAAAAATTTATAGCTGATAAGGGAGTCACGTTTCGTATTCCCTACCTTCGAAACAGTTGATAAAAAAACAATAAAAAAAAACTTTAGCAAAAAGTTGAAGACAAAAAAAAAATGTAATGGAAAATAAATTTTTCCATTAGCGATAGGGAAAAATAATTTTAAGAAATCGATTTTAAAAGTAATAGTGTGTCCTTACCACAGATTTCTTTTGAAGTTTCACTGATTTAATATCAAATCCTATTTACCAGCTGGCGCCGTATAACTTGCTGTTTGGCGAGACATTGTACCGTAAGCTTTTTGCTTTTAAAACCTGATACATATTTAAAAAGGTATAAGTTACAGTAAAGGCAGCGTAAAAGTATAAATCGGGTCTTTTCGATTGATTCGGAAGAATGTAAACATCAGCAACTAAATTTTATTTACGGATATTTCTGCGAATGTGGTTCCATTTTTCTTAAGAAGTATTCCATGAAAGGTTTTGTATTTGACTTTGGAAACTATTTACCGGAGAAGATTTTGAGCTTTTTTTAAAGAGATTTAAAGTAAAATCAATTTGATTTCAACTCATCCATCTTAAAAAAAATATGACAAAGGAAAGCCTGACAAACTTAAGATTCTTCCTGAAGAGATATCATCTTCTTTGAAGTTATATTTCTATAACTGACTGATGCCACTCACAAAAAAAATGTTAAAAAGAAATTTAGAATAAAGAAAATATATAGCTGTACGTAGAAGGACAGCTTGAAGTTATGAAGAAAAGAACACTGAAAATGTCACAAAATTTGGCGACTGTAATACCACTACTTCAATCTCCAGAATGTCATGCATTGTATAGGGTGAAAAAAATTCGATCACAAAGGAATTACGAAGACACAAATAAACCCACAAAAGAAAGCCTTTTATATTTAAAAAAAAAAAAAAGCTTTAGAAATGTCGAGCGATCGATCAAGTGTTGTATCTACAAGTGGAACACCAGATGCATCTGAAGATCTCGAAAAAAGTAGCAGCGCAGTTCTTTTTTTCTCCCCCCCCCTTATTTTTTACATTCTAAAAAATAGCAAAAAGAATGTATTTGGGAATATTTTTTTGTATTATTTCATATTATTTTGGTGTTTCTTTTATAGTATTTGTCCTTTATTTCAATTTTAAAATTGTGTCTGTACCCTTACCACGCATAAAAATGAATTCAGATTGCATATTAGTATCCCACTGGCGGCTTTATAAATTTGGTGTTACATATTTGACGATGAGAAAAAAAAGCGAAAACTTTTCATTTTTTCGCGATAAGCTTAACACGAATGATTAAATCAATGAATGTATTAAGTAATTTTATATCATTCTAGTACCACTTCTAATTATTAATATATGTATATACAATTCAAATTTAGGAAAATATGATCTTTAATAGGTTTGGCTACAATTTCTGCACGAAAAGAAAGAATTTTGTAGGTATAAGATTCCATTTGTAAAATTTATAAAATATAATTAATATAAACTCAACAACAATAAACAACTTACGTTGATTTCCGTTCTAAAATTACTTGTAAGAGAATATCTTTATAATATATGACAATTAAAAATTAAATCATATTTGTTATCAAAATAATAATAAACCTATGAAATTCAAAAATCATGAAATATATTTTAAATACAATTATACTACACACAATATTCCTTATTAGCAAACTCTAACCAATTAATAAGATAAATCCCTTTTTTAATTGACTGATCTCAAAATATTTTTTAAGATACCATGTTCTTTTATTTGAGGAATATGCGAACAAATTTCAAACAAATCACATGTTGTATAATATTTTGAACAATGTATCAAGAAATTATTTAATTTTTCAGCCAAAACTAGTTTATCAATAAACTAGTACATAGTAATATTCAAATGCCTGTATATTTTACTAAAATGTAATAAAGTGAAAAACCTACAACATATGTAGTTTATTTATATAAATAAATAATTTTTTTACATCTTTATGATCATGGCATAGTTAATGTAAATATTGTCAGTTTTAGAACATAACATTCAGCTGTATTTTATAATAAACAAGGTTCAAATAGTTGCAAATCAATGCGTTGTGTATCGTCAAAGTTTCTAATGCTGTTTATTACGTCATAACAACATTGTACAATATCAGTGGAGTTTGGGGAACATTAAATTATTTTCTAAGCATCAATAACAATCTAATTAATAAAATGAACCGTCAAACCAACCTAATACACATGATTCATACGAACTGCACAGTCTCAATAATAGCATTCATTGAAAGTTTGAATCAACAGAAGCCAGAAGCCTTGGTGCAACAGGATAACTTGAATCATCAGCAGGAGGCCGAAAGGGTGACCCACATTCATATCGATATTTGAATATAAATTAGCAGCTGCTCGTGGTAATTTTGGATTGTGGAATGCAGATTCGAATGATTTGATTAAAATCTACTAAAATCAACTTTTAAGAGCATTAGTAAATATAGTTTTTTTCTCACATACTCCAATCGAAATCTATCAAATTCATAACCGTAACTCACTCTCTCACAGGTCATCCCTTACCCTTCCACAGTCTAATTATAGTTCCTTCTCACAGGGTCTTCCATCGGTGAATCACCCCCCGGGCCTTGTTGATTGATCCGGGGGCACCTTTCCCTTCAATATCCCCCAACGCAGTGGGGATTTCTCTCCTATAAATCTGGACTGTCAATAGGTGGATATAAATATTCGGAGGGGAAAAAAAGATAGCGCAGCGGGGGTGGAGGGCCAGAACTTTTTTTCCCATCATCTCTATAGCCTACCATTCACACCATGCGATCCGAAAAGAGAGATATTAGTTTTTTTGCTGGTATCCCTACTGTGCTTGACGATGCATCCAAATCCGCAAATTGCTGACTTCACAGTTATAGCTTAGATGTATATGTCTGCGACGATTTTATTTGAAGTTTAACGTTTTGTATGGAAATATCACCCCGGGATAGAGGGGAGGATAGAATTTCAGGCTGAATACTGGCGCGAAAGAGTTTCAATAGGGATAAATAAGAAAAAAAATCCTATTTATATAATTATTCAGTTTCCCATTTACAAAATAAGGCAATCCTTTAAAGAAATTCTAATATTTGTTTATATTTATAATAAAATTTGTTAATATTTAAAATAATTCTAATACTTATTAGGTATTTCAAGAAAAACGTTCCCTTATTATCCTAATTTTTTATTGGCATATCATTTTAAGCAAATTTATGAACACCTAATTATAAAAATAAAAAAAGAAGTATTGCATTTACATATTTTTTTTACATTTAAGACTTCTTAATAATTCTGAAGTAATCCTTTAAATATTATTGTACAATAATTTTTATAACATACCAAATTAAAATTATTTTGTAAACAATTTTGAAGATAAAAAAGAAAGTATTAAAATCACAAAGTAATTATGCATTTAACGATTCCTTTTTTTTAAAAGTAATCCTTTTCATAAATTTCCAGTAATTCTTTAAAAAAAATATTATAAAAGTAATTTTCATGCTGTAGATTTAAAAATTTTAATTAACTAAATTTTGATTTCCCTGAAAATTCATGAAATATATTTCCATCAATTCTGATTTGTTCACTAAATAACTTTGTAAAACGGCTTATAAGAGTATGCATGCATTAAGTATTTAGATTAATTATCCTAATATATTTTCGATAATGTCATTTTCGTTATTTTAATAAATATTATGTTTTTTAAAGACATTAATTATTATCAATTTTTTATTGATATATTTACACAGAATAGATGCACAGTAGGTTATCAGGCCTTCGGTTCAACAGTTCATGGGTTTGAATCCCATCTTGGGTTTGGGTGTTGTTAGTGCTCCGGAATCCACTTAGAAATGCTGTACTTCAGTCTGTGTAGGTCCAAGCCTAATTTACACAAGAGTCATTTCGATGAGCATTGAGCATCAAAATGAGCGTTTTATGGTAAAACCAACGAGAGAAGTAGGTTATTGTTTATGATTTGTATTACACCCGCGCTAACTTATTTTAAGATTATGCTCTCAAATTTGAAAACTTCAGCTAGAGATGGCCAGTTAAGGCATAGAATTTTCATGTGAGAAGGATCAATATCTGAACTAGCAGTCTCATTTCTCATAAATTTCAAAGCATAATAACATCAGACTGAACAATGTTTAACGTCTTTTTACACACTCAGAAGGATGAATGAGTTATAAAATAATTTTTCTTGAGCAAAATAAGAAAAATTCTTTTTAAACTGGTCGTTTTTTTAATTTTTGATTTAATTTTAAGTTTTATTTTTGATTTTTGCTCATAAAAGGAATGACCAAGAAAACTCGCTAACAATCTTATTAACAGATATGCATGTAGAAAACAAACCCAATATAAAACAAATTTATTTAAAAGCGGATAGAATTGAGATCGGAACCTTCTGTTCCAAAGGGTGCAGTCATCATTTGTCCATGGTTAATCTCATAAATTTTATGTATGCTTACAAAAGAAAACATTTATTTATGTATTGTTTCCAGTTGCTTATTTCTACAAAAGACATCCAACTTTTTAGCTATTTTGAACCAATATTAAATGACTAAATCAGTACTTAAACTAGTACTTTTGCCCAGATTTTCCTCCGAGACGAATGGTGAAAATAGTAAGCATTACGATTATTCAATGCACATAATCATTTTCTCACGAGTCTTCAGTTTTGTTCAAGTTAAATACTTGACCAAAACTGAAGAACTGAATTGGAATCTGGTCTTAAAACAGGTCACTACATAAATGAAAGTGATCTCTTTTTCATTCAGGTGCCTTAACCGATCTTTACAATAGTTACATACTGCGTAGTGTATACTACGTAAAAGATGTTTAAAAGCATTGAACCAATTTTATTTCCTTTGTCCTTTTTTAAGACACAACGGTAACAATCTAAAAAACATTTGAACTGAGTTAAACGTTCATATTTGGTGGTTTTTGCCTGATAACAGGCTCATATCAGAAGTCTGATTTTTCAAGAATACGATATGTAATTTTATTTATAATACTTTCTTAAATTTAAATAATATTTCTTAAAATTTGTATTTATCATTAAATGATACAAGGAATTCTATTCGTAAAATTGACAATCGCAGAAAACTTAAAATTTTTATATTTAAAGAAATACATATCTGTAAATTACGTAAAGTTGAAATAAATTTTAATTTCTATCCTTTAATTAACGATTCATTATTATTTTAAAATGTCTGTTGTGAAACAAACAAACCAACTATTGTTACTTTATATTATCTTTCAATAGTTTTAAATTTGAATATTCTAAAGGCTATTTAGTGATTAAAATTTAATAAATCTCTCTCTTCTCAGTGAAAGAAATGAAATCTTTTCAATAATTTAAATGACAGCTTTCTCTAATAAGCCATAACACAGGTAATACACGTAAACTTTGCAAAGTAAAATATTTAGAAATCTGTGAAAGTGTTTCTCTCGAATTTATATAATTAAAACAATATGTATAATCTTCCGAAAAATTTTCTAATTTAATTTTGAGTTCATAATGTTACGATCACTTTGATCTTTAATTACTAGAATAAAATATTAGATAATTCGTTATATTCATATATTAAACTTAAAGTCACAATTGTTTCAAGAAGTTTATTTTAAATATTATTGCTAACTGAATTATGATATTTTCATTTCTAATATTATCTATTAAGTAGACAAATAATTAGAATTTTGTTTCAGTGGACATTTCAAATATCCGTAGAAGTGCGATCCCATGTGGAATATTGTTCAAGAATATGCTGCTTCAATAATTTAATGACAATCTTTAATTAGAACTCAATTAAATTTAACAATATAATTAAACATAATTAAAGTATTTATTAATGTTATAGGTAAACACATGAGAGTAACATTTTATATTTTTTATAAAATCCAAAAGATGAAATAAAAAATTTTAACTTTCATCTTATATGAAAACAAACAGCAATTTTTCTAACATTTATTTGTTTGTCACTTTCATTTATTTGTCACTTTAAGTCATTTTTAAAACACGAGAATATGTTCAAGCAGGACTTATGACTCAAAATATGCACCCTGAACTATTGCAAGCATTTATGTCTTAAGCGGGATACGAAGTTTACAAATTCTAAAAATGCAATTTAGACATCTTTAAAATTCTGTCCATAGTTACTCCATGTTAAAACTACTAAACAAGATTTGCATGATATATAATTTTAACTTTCTTCTAGTTGATGGCAACAGTTCTTGAACCAGGTTTGTATATTTATCATTGACTTTCAACTGTTAGGTAGAGTTTTAATGTTTTATGAAATATTAAGTATGAGACTTGAATTTGTATGAAATATTGATAGAATAAATTACTGAAGTCTTGTTTTTAATTTCTTGAGTTATAATATTCTTTATTTTACTCTTTGGAGTGAAAGATTATAGGTTCGATCTAATCATTGTTGAAAAAAAAAAAAAAAGAAATATAGATGTTTGAGTTATTTCTATGTTGAAGTTTCTCTCTTATGAAGCGGAAGTATGTTTTATGTTCAATATTAATGAATTAATTTAGAAAGTTTCATAATAGATTTTATGAGTTAAATTATATATTACATGATGTATGAATATATATATATATAAATATATAAATAATTAATTAAATATATGTATACATTTTTGACAATTCCTACAAATTGAATCAGCCTTCATTTTGCATATAAGTGGATTAAAACACACATTTATTAAAAAAGAGATATATTCAAATAAATTATGAAGTCTCCAAGTTCGTGTTAAATTATATTTTTTTTTCTTTAAGAATATAAAATAAAACATCTACTTAAGAGTTTACAAACTACATTAATTTACTTTTTATTCATCTCGAGTATTACATGAACTGATCCTGAATGAAATAGAAAATATTTAGATTAAGCAAAAAAAAAGAAAAAGTTCTGTTCTAAAATGACGCAAAGAAAAAAAAACTAGCGTGACATAATCAAGATGCAAAGAACTGGAGCGAAATAGGAATTTTATCTATACGAGCGACAAATTTAAACAAAGAACAGATGTGTAGTTTCTCAGAGTTACATTAGAATAAAACTCGAGAATGAAAAAAATTATTCTAAAATAGAGAACACATAAACGCAACATCTTGTTTCGAAGATTAGAAAAGATGTTTGAAAAGATTACATTATGGAAAAATATGAGTTTTGAAATATGCAATAATCTTACAAGCTTAGTTTATGAGCCATTCAGGAATTAATTGAGATTTCTTTCAATAAAATTTAGACTTTTTATATTAAAAGTAAAATGCTTAAAATACTGCATTGAGAGAATTTTTATAAGACATGTGTTTATTCAATTTTGATTATTTAAGCTCCTTTCTTGAACAAATACGATGTCTTAAGAAACATTGTTTAGTGAAGAGCTTTTTTAATTATTTTTTATTAGTATTAAGTACTTCCAAAATTATCTTAAGCGAGTAGGCGTAAGATCATTTTATAGAGAAATAGTAACTAAATAGATTAATAACTATTGCTGAAAGTTAATTTATTAAAGGAATGTCACTGTGTTAAAAGCAGCAATAAATAAAAAGATTATGTTCCTTCATTTTATTTAGTAATTTGTTGGAATTTTTTGCCCCATTGATTATCCACGCCCACGTAGGAAGTGAAAACCATGTATTGTAAAATTAAAGGTTCAAAAACCAAACTAAATTCCTAATATAAAGAGACTGTTGTGGTTTGGTGGGTTATGGCGTCTTTCTCATTATCGAAAGGTAATAAGTTCAAATCCTCACTTAGCTGAAGATCAATAGTGTTCACTAAGGGCGGTTGGGCTAAATTAATAGGTCGTGGTCGCAATGTCCTCTAAGTGAAATAATAACTTTTGAGGTAGCAGGTCAACTTTTGGAATGTTTTCTGCTTAGCCTCTGCTTCTAAATTATGAAGCTCCCACCCGGCTGCTTCCACATAATTGGTAGGGTTGAAATGTAAGTCAAGTACAGGGAAGGATACTGGTGCAACAGCAACAACTCCTAATATGGATATTTTGTCTGGTCAAGTATTGGATTGAGGTTAATTTGCTTTCATTTGATTTAGCTTTAACACCCAAAAAGTTTCAGATTTTAATAACTAGCAAAACTAACAGATAGATGTCTTCAATTCATTTTTGGACTCAAATTTGTGACTTGAAGGTTGCTACCAACCACCTCATATTTTTAAATTTCTCTGAAATGAGGAGGACTCTTAAATTGAAATCTACTTTTTTAAATGTATGCACTACATTAACCAAGAGACATTAAACTACGCGAATATTTAACATGCTTGATAATTAAGGTCTTACATTAAACTTATAACCCATTATATTTCTGGCATAATAAAGAAATCTGTCGTTGCCACGTTATCATGGCTACAGAAAAACAATGCACTTTAAAGAATATGCGAATGCCAAACTTTAATACAAAAAACAATTAACTTTAAACATAAGAAAAAGAAGTTTGCATTCAAATATTTATTTTACAAATGGCAAAACGCCAAACAGTTAACACAATGTAGTTAAACAGAATTTCTTTTCCTCGAAACTCTCAAAATAAACTGCAAAATGTATTTATAAAACTTGCAACAAAAATAAATGTAAGTGAAAAAATAAACTCTCTGTAACCGATTTTGTGCTGTGAACTAAGAGTGCACTTACGAAAAATAATAATCAATCCATCAATAAAATAAGTCATTGGGCATGCTTTTAAAAAGATGAAGCCATCTGTTTCGGTAAACGGCCCCCTCTCTCCGATAAGAGATCTAATAATCCAAGCGAGGGATCAGCCATCTAATCCCATAACCTCGAGTTCTTTTAATCCTTTTACAGGATATTATTCCCTTTTTAGGGGGAAGGATTTCGTTTTCTATTAGGTCTCTCTGCCTAAATCCCCATCGCCGGCGATTCCAGAGTCCAGCCATTAGGCCGCTGGAGGACCTCGTTTCTGAACTCAATTTCACCAGAAAATGAGATCTGCTGAAAAGGTGCATTTCAGGTTGGGGAAAGTTCTTAGGGAAAAATACTTTTTGGAAAAACTATTATTATTTTTTTCCCGGATGATTTTTAATTGATTGTGTTGATTCTTTTCTTTCCCTTAATCTGAAGTTCCTAATGATTATGTGTTGTTTCAGTAGGGATGGAACAATCTTGATACAACTACTAAATTAACTAAAATAGTTTTATAGTAATTAATTAATATTTGTGTATTTTTTAAAAGAATATTATTTTCCTAGAAACTTTATTTGATAGAGTTTTTTAACAATATATTTATTTTGCTCTTTATTATGATGATAGTTGAATATTTCGTTTTGTAATATTATTATAATACATAATTTTTAATTCATACACAATGATTCTGTATTTTACATTATAGCTATAGATATTTTGCGAACAATGTATTAAATGTACTTAGATAATACTCTTAACAAAAGCGTTTCTTTCCTTTTACTTCCATAATAAGATAAACACGAAAATCTTGTAATTTTATTTATAATAATCATGCTTGTAACATCATTTAAAATAATATATCTACATTAGTTTATAATATTAAATAATAATGATGTAACTTCATTCTATAATAATTCTATTAAAAACATTTCTTTATATTATTAAATATTCTTAGAACATGATATAATTCCATATTCTAAGAAATGTGCATAAAAAAATAAGCTTATTTGAAACTTTTGTTGATATTTATGTAACATCCCTCATAACTTCATACTATGTTATATTCTTAACATTGAAAGATAAGAGATAATTAATTTAAATAGCTTCAACAATTATCATATGATGTAAAAGTGAATTGAGTGGAAATTAATTTTAATCTTTTTGTCACATTTTGTACTTTGGAATAAGGCAACTGATATTTTCTTAGAAGAATATGTTAACTAAATTAAATTATATAGATAGAACGTATGAATACATAAAACTTATCAATTTATCCAATGCAATATATTTTTATTAGTTGCCAGAAAAACTTGATGAAGATAAAATTAGATTTAGAATTTCATCAGATCCTCTCAAATGTGTTCTATAATATTTTTTGAAGAAAATATGACTGGGTTTGCCTTTGTTAAAATTTAATTTTTATTACTACATTTGATTAATATTTAAATAATTTAGCGATGATGTAATAAGAACTTTTTTAAGTTTAATGCGGTGATCTTTAACACAAATGTAATCTTTTTTTATTTTCTTTGTAAATTTCAAACGTTCTTCAGCGCTTTTCTTATTAAGGAATTCTTAAAAGTAAAAAGCCAGTAAATATGTGTCAGATTTAATTTATTTCTGCTCAAATTACATCCTTTGCTATGGTATAAAAGTCTGTAAAAAACGCTGACTTAATTACCAGCTGGATAAAGCTTGAAGTAACTCAGGAATTTATCCTTAGGATAGAGTAACAGCTCAAAATTTATTCTCACGGTTGCAGTTTGGTAACAGCAAAAAGAAATGCTTTTTTTCAATTTCAGCAATCCGAAAAGTAATCCTTATCTGACATTAAGTTACAAAAATAAAAAATAAAGTAGGAAATAATTTTTTATTTCTGTTCTTATGACCTAAATAAATGAACGAAATATTTGGGAAAATTATGAAGTTAGTAAATATTTTATATTATAATTTTAATTTTCATAGAATTATTCTGAAAATATTCTTGAAAACTGAGTGAATTTTTGTTAATGCATTTTATTAAAAGTACGTTAAAGAAATTGCAAAAGGGAAAAATAAAGGTTAATATACTTTTCGTCATACATTAAAAATTTTGCATTCTTTTAAATGAAATAAAATAAAAATCTTTTGTTTTGAGTCTATTAGTTGCTGATAAAATGCATCTCTCAGTCTCTTTAAGAAAATCACCCCATAAAATGAGATAAAATATTCGCCAAAACAGTTTCTGAAGTGAAAAAAAGAATAGTCAGATATCGTACTGAATCAAAATTAATGGGTTGACAGAGTAAGAAACTTTTATTGTAACATTTTTTCTTCAAAACATCTCTAATTTCCAGAAACAATGCACAACTCTTATAATGGATTTGCAATTATCCCAAAAATTCAAATCCTCTCTTTTGTCTCGTTTCGCGAACACCACTCAGTTACTCATCTTCCAAACAAAAGATCACGGAATAAAATTCCACTCAAGTCCATCTACTCCCACGCACCATCCCGTCCACCCACGCGGAGCACAGAAAAGATTCCGAAAGCCATCACTGGAAACGGGAGTAGTATATTGTTCTGAATGCAATTTAACGTCAAATGAGCCCGGAGTTCACTGATTTATAGCGTTGCCCCTGGCAACCTGAAATCAGAGCTTCGGTCTCTGTGTTCACTCGATAACTTTTGTCAGGAGACAGATTTTAATTGGGCTTTGAGCTTGGAGTTAATAAATGAACTTTGGCTCGGAGTTCATAAATTCCAGGCACCGGTAGCGGATTTTTGGGATGACGAAGCGGTGGACAAGCTTTGATTCAGGCTGCCATTTCTCTTGACCTTCCACTTCGGAAAGAGTGGCACTTTTGATTTGTTGGCCCTTTTCAGAAAAGTTTCTTGAAAGCCAGTGTCAATTATCGAATGAGGAATTATTCCGAGTCATTATTTCAAACTTATAAAGTGGCTTCGAGTTGCGACTGAAACTCTTCTTTGATAACTTTTAAGTAAGTTGGCAATGGAAACACCAAATAAGACGAACTAAAATTTGTTTACCGAAGCACAATCACTTTTTACTCAAACTGACTCATTTGAACAGTTTTCTGAAGGCTTTACTCTTAAGATAGCAGATTTTTAGGTATTTTGGAATGAACTTCACTTACAAATACTGAACTAAGAATATAGCATTATATAATCATTTAATCATTTAAATAACAATATGACTAAATTAAATAGGTTTTAGTTCATAATTATGTATATAATGATAAAACAAGAGGATTTTCTGTGTGTCCTAATGGTAAGACCAAAGTACTTGAAGAAGTAAGACCCAAATAAATTATAGGCAATGTTAAATAATGGAATATAGGTTTTCTACAATCACATTTTCTATATGCATGTGTTCCCCCCCCCTTTTTTGAGATGCGTTAAAATGGCTCTCACATTGTTTAAAGGCTGAAATGTTTGTAACAATTTGATAGAAAAGGGTAATTCAGTATTTATTTAATAGCACAAAATAAAAAAGAGAGGTTATAAGACAGAAAAAGATTATTCAGCGTGCCAAAAAAGTGACAACGTTTTGTGATTTTCTGTTGTTTTAAATGTAGTGAGGCAATTTTCTATCTTAAAACGGTGCAGACAAATTTTGAAATTTCACAAAAAATAATAAATATTTTATAATCAGCAAGTAACGAACTTTTGTTTTTTATGATACATAAACAAAACAGTGTATGCCCTAATATTTTTTTAACTATAGATTTTTATGAATATCAATAGTGGCGAAAATTTCAATTAAGAAGTCGTATAAGAAATTTCGATAATTTTATGTTATTAATAAAAAAATGAATTTTTTTTTTTAACAAATTATTATATATTTTGTAACAAATTATAGATGCATAATGCTTTTTACCTATAAATTGTTGATGTAATTCATTACATCAACAATAATTGATTTCCCGGTATGCAAGATGCATTTACCAACTTGTGACTCATAAAAAAGTACAAAACCAAGTTTGTGAGAAAAATAAAAATTTCAGAAAATCTCAAATGAAATTATGTTTTGGAAAAGTGTGATTAAAAATATGCCTTGACTGTTTTGATTTAAAAATATTTGAACCAAAGACAACGGTTGTTTGATTTATTTACCTAAGGGAACGTTCTGCTCATGAGAGCAAATTTGACCGAAGCAACAATTTGATGTAGATTTCAAACATTCTTGGCTCTGTTGGAAATCAGATTCACAAAATGATGAACTGAAATTTAGATTGCTGATCATCTAGTTATCAGTATAAGAAAAGTTTTCGTAAAACAATATTTACCATATGAAGAACAATATTTTACTCATGAAGGATTCTAACTGATTCTGATTGACAACTGATGGATCCTTCTTACGCCTATCTTAAACAGAGAGTAACAACATCAATAACAATCTGAATAAATTTTCTTAAAGTTAATACAGCGAAGCAAATAATTGTTGATAAGGATTTTTATGCAATTAATTATAGTATGTATATTTATGCACCAAATATCTGATTAAAAAATTTTGATTTTTTACTTCATTTTTTAATAAATTCTTTTACCAGGTGATCCTTTAAAGAGCTTTAAATAATTCAGCGGTTCTTATGAATTCAAATTAAAAGATTACCCATTGTTTAAATAAAATATAATCTACAACTGCTAAATTACATTAATTTAATTATGTTGTATCTCTTAAAAACAAATATTCTGGCAAGCATTCAATAATTCGAATAAATTAAATAGCTTGAACAGATGCGAAACAAAGAATGCCTTTAATTAAATAGCACATAAATTTTACCAGTTAAACTAACTACATTATATTTAACATAGCTTAAAAACAGATATTCGGTAAATTAATTAAACAATAATTCGAACAATTTTAATGGACTTATCAAACTCAAATTGAAAAGAACTTTAGATTTAAATATCAGAAAGTTAATCATATTTTAATTAATACCACTTAAAAGGAGACTAATTTGCAAACATTCGATGATTAGAACAAATTTAACTTTCATTAAAATTCGAAATTAAAATTTATTATTTAAATGGTGTATATTCACAGCCATTGATAGACTACTTTACTTTTAATTAATATAACTTGAAATTATGTCTTCTGGCAAACTTTTTATTATTTAAACACAATTTTAATAATTCTAAAAAAATCAAATTAATGATTAATTACGCATGTGACTTTCAACTTTTAAAATATATTGCTCTGTAAGAAGACTTAACATTAATCAAACAATTTTAGCAGCCTTTACAAATCTGAATTAAAGAAAACTAAGTGACCTCAAATAGCCTGTAATCTTCAGTTGTAAAACTACATTAATTTGCACGAAATAAAATGTAAAATGGAAGCAGCAGAAATGAATATTTGAAATCCGTCATTTTAGAAGTGAAATCTGTAAAGGTCTACTTTTTTTTTTATCACGTGAATGGTGATTTGATGGTATATTTTCTCAATCTGAGATGATCTTCGTACAGCAAAGGTGTGTAGAAGCGTGCGTGACGGAAAAGGAAGCCACACCCACTTCTAATCAATTTCGAACATTGTGATGTAAAGGGCGATACTCACTTTAATACGGTTCTACACAAACAGAACTAGAGATATAATCAATTGTCACAGGCCATCCCGTTTCAGTTGCTAAATAGGTGAATTTTCAGAAATGACCAGTTCATTTTACTCTTTTTTTCTGGATAAATTACCATTTTTTCTTCTTTTTTTTTTAATAGAATCTAATATTTGATTATAAATTTTTGATGTTAGTATAAAATAGAACTATTTGTCTATCATTTATCTTCATTGTGAAAGTAATCATTTTCAGTAAAGGGGAAAAAAGAGGTAAAAGGGGGGAAAAAAGAAAAGAAAGATATTTTTAAAAATAAGGCAATATGCTGTATAAATGAGAAAAACACGTGAAGAGAATATTTCTGTCTCAAAAAAATGGAGTACTTATATATATGTTGTTTTCTCAAAGAATAGTTGTAATAAATAAGAAAATTTACTAGTTTTTTTTTTAATGTATCTAGAAAAAATTTATGTAATCAAAATTAATATAATATCATTAATTAAATTTTTTTTAGATAAATTATTAATTTTTCTTAACATTTAATTTCTAGTTCTGTTTGTGTAGAACCATGTTCACATGATCATATCCAAAATGAATAAAAATTCGTATCATAAATTTTATTTATTTAATGTTAGAATAAAGTGCTTTCTATTATCTCATTAATGTTGGAATAAAATGTTCTTTTATTATTTGTCTTTTCATTTTTCAAAAGAAGACAAATTACCTAGACTGAAATAAAAAATTTTAAGTAAAAAAGAAACTATTTTCGAACATAATGTAATATGTAATATGGATACTGAGAAAAAAATTTATAGTTTTTTCTTATAATAAAAGGGAATACTAACGTTTGTGTGTTATTGACTTTGAAAAATTCCTAAATTAATAAGAAAATAATTCTAAATTTCCTCCGAAAACTTGTATTCATACATGATATGATTATTTTTAATAAGGTAAATATAATACTCCCAAATTTTGGTATTAAATCTATAATAAAAATTACAATTATTTTAATACTTAAATTCATAACATGGTATAAGTATTTAGCAAATCAATTTTAAGTTTTACTGATTTATATTTAGAATAAAATTGAAATCAAATGAACATAACTACCGAGTTCTAATATGGCACTTCTTGTATTAACAACAATAACTATTTTGAAATCTTTATGAAAATATATAACAGTAGGAATTTAACTATGATTTTCTAATTTTTGTTATTAAATATTGCCAGATATGTATAAGGGTATTAAAATATGCCTTCACCTATGGTTATAACCAATAATTAAACATAGAATAATTGGCCAATTGCTATTATTTTTTTAGTTGTAAGATTGATAATTTAAACAGTTGCACTCAAACAAATTGCTATTATTTTAAAATCTCTAGTGAAAGCTATTTGCAAGCCATTTGCAATATTTTTACTGTCTTTTAAATAGAGAAGTTTTATATGGTTAGCAATAAAACAAATAAAATACATTTTAATTGAATATTGATGAAATCTTTGTTTAGTTTACTATGATTCAATACAGTTGCAAAATGCAAGTTTTGAAATATCTGAATTATAATTGTTTTAATATATATCTTTAAAATTTAATACTTAATATCTATTAGCATTTAAATAAGCCTTCAAATTGCATTGATAAGTTAGTATAAAATTCTTAAATTCCACAAAATTAGTATATTAACTAGTATATTATTTACTATTAATATCATACAATTATCATAAAATAATTCCAAAAAAAATATATTAACGCAAAATGTTAACAATCAGAAAATTAATCAATCGATTCTTCTGAAAATCTTATACTTTGTAAGTACTTTAAAATATTTTTTTCCATTCAAAAAAATGGAATAAAAAATATCATGTAATCAACAATAATTCTTGGTTATTATTAATGATATACTTAATTAATTTAAGAAACACATTAATATTTTATAAATTGCTAACTCCTTCAGTTCCTTCTAAATTAGATTCCTTAATTTAAAAAATACCTCTTAGAAAAATCATCGGAAAAATTTGATTTTTTTAATATTATGAATCCAAAACAATCCCCAAAGGAATCATAAATGTCTAAAATAAAAAATATTTCTTCATTTTTTTGCAAAAAAATTAAATAAATAAATGAATAAAATACCACAAAATATAATATACATATTGAAAGACGAGAAAAAAAAATCAAATTGTTTTATATGCTCTAAACTGCTTGTTTCCATTCAACGGAAAAAGCCAAAATGTAAATTACCATCAATAAACAATTTTTCACTTTTCAAATATCTACTTACGACATGTTTCAAAATCGGGTGGAATAATACTTAAAAAAGCGAAACCCCCCCCCGAAAGTTAAATACGGTGTCATATAAACACCAACATCAGAAATCTATTACGTTTTCCCCCCTCAATCTGTTATAAATCTAACTCCCCCCAAACTGTAACCGCAAATGTTCTGTCTTATCTTCAAATTACACTCAAAAAACGTTCTTTTTGATATATTAATATAAAAAAAAAAAAAGAATTTCACTCTACCGTAAAACCAGCGTTATACAAAAGGGATATTGCAAGAGGGAGATGGTATATCCAAGTTGTGATATATGCTTACTCATTCCAGTTTTATGGTGATCCTTCTAATTTTCAAGAAGAGGGCATAAATTTCATCTCAGTATTTATGTTAATGATGCCTGTTTCATTCGAATTTTTACGGCGTGGTTCAAGAAAATAATAATAATGACCGTGGGGGGTTCACAAGAAAGCACCTGTGCTTCTATTAAATTCGTATGAAGTGGTTGATATGGCGTCAGTGCCTGCCGAAATCAAAGCCGCCGACGTAATATGGTAATCAGCCATTGCGGGCCACTGCACTATTTACATTCTTTCATCGTTTTCCGTATAGAATAAGAATAGATGGAAAATAATGTGACTTTAAAATCGGCCGTTTTATGTTATTTGAAAAAAAGTCCACCAGAGCACAAAAGTTTTCTTACCAGATGTTTTATAAAGCATAAAAACTGCAGAAAAGCAGACGATAACATTGTGAGAATGAATATTTTAAGAGTTCGCACAATGGTGTTGCCATTTTTATCTATTGTGAGAAATTTTATTACAATATTAAGAAATTGAGATGTATTATAAAATTTGACAAGATATCCTGAGTTCCTATATTATATTTCGCCTGAATGAAATATAAAACTGAATTTATGATTTGCTTTCAAAATGTTTATTCGCATACGAATAGAAGAACAGATCCTTTATTCTTGATTTTTTCTATTATATGAAAATTTTTATTAAATTAGTTCAGCAGAGAAATGGTGTTGAAATTGATAGCGATTAGAATTAACATTAAATTTAAAAAATATTGTGTATAATTTATTTTAAGAAATGTATATAAGCATTTTATAAAAAATTTATATTTACTCAAACATCAAAGCTAAACATATTACAATAAAAGAGGATATTTAATTTTTATCGCTTTTCTCTCGCTATGAGGCTCATAGATAAATCAATGTTTTGAGAATTTAGAATGATATTTACAGAATAGTTTATTTTAATTGTTTGAATTCAAGAAAATTTAAAATTTTTTTAATTAATTAAACTTGCAGTTGCAATTAAATTAAATCAATTAACTTGGATTAGTTAATTTCATAAGATGAGTTACAGGTAAATCAAGAAATAAGTAACAATGCAAATCATGTTAAGTTAAGAAGTTCTTAACTCCTGCAAATTAAACAACCTTTTCAAAACGTTTAATTTGATATGCTGTTCTATAGCTTTCACCTCTGGAAATGAATATCTGTAAAATCAATCTAAAGAAAACATTGTCATCTGGCATATGTCATACTTAATTTGGGACACTTATATGTTACGCTAGAACATTTCCAACAAAAGATCTATATTAACTCCCATTAAAAGAAATGACTTAATTTCCCATGCTGTTTGACAATATGAGAGTAATAATTACCTTCCAAGTAATTCGTGCCCTGTAATAACCTTAATGGGGAAACTGTAACATTTCTCTAAAATGGAGGATGGAAAGAGTTTGGGAGTACAGGAGATACGGGGACACTTTTTTTTTTCAAAAACTCTGATTTAATATCTGCATGAAACCAGCCATAAACATTTTTACTCGGTAGGGGGAAGGCATTTCGACAAAGCGATTCGTGGATTTTATGCGCCAAGAAATTTGGCAGCGTGTCTGCGCGTGTGGCTGTAACCGGGAAACGGTGATTAAATTCAAATTAATCGCTCATACTTCCGCATTTTATGAGCTGAGTTAGTCAAGCGGGAGACATCTAGGCATTTAAGCACTGTGTAATGTCGGATTTTAAAGCTTGTTACATGTTATTACTAAGAATAAGCACCAGGACTACGCAACATCCTGAAAATTCTAATACGTCATATAAAATTATTAAGTTTTAATCTATATAATCTAATTTATTTATAATAGGATGTGCATATATAATATTGTTAGTTCGTCCTAATTGAAAAATTTAATATATTTACAGTTTGAATTATAGTACCTTTTTTTCTGTTGTCTTTCATTCTTCCAGCCATATATTTTTTCTGCCGAAAGCTGCCATCTTATAAATTTAAATACCATTCAAAAACAACGATGATTCGTCTATTCCCCAACATGCTAGTCTGGAGAAATAAGGCTTACAAATATTCAACGTGATCAGACTTTTCATCACAGTTCTCTCTGATTGAGTAAAAAAAAATTCCTAAATCCTTACTTTACCAATCAGCCTCTGTCTATTCCAACAACAGTACAATAAAAAATAAAGTAAAATAAAGAGATCATTTTCCCATATACAACTTAATAGCAATGGTATGAGATGGTTAGTTGATAATTGGGTCATGCCACTATGCTTTCGTGAAATTAAACAATAACATGCTTAAAAATTTTGATTGGTAATCTGTTCATCAAGGTTCGCTCTGCACATTTACACCAAATCAACAAGAAAATTTTAAATTTACGTGTAAAAGCTTTCACAGGGTGTTCTAATGTAGATCAGGCATCAAATTCATTATCTTTCAGCCACGACGCCTTTCACTATCAGTTTACAATATCCCAAAAATGCAACTTTCATAAAATATCACTTTATTTTTAGAGCTGAAGTAATTGATAAATTTATTTAATATTTCTTGCACTTTACATCGTATTACCACAACACAAATGGTTCATTGATGAAGTAATCTTGGACACAATTCTTATACAAACTTTGAAAATTTTCAGACGCAATTAAAAATGCAATAGTGATCAAGAATCATAGTGATGCCAAAGCTTTTTCCATAAAATTCAAAATAAAATGGTGTAGTTTGGTAATCATTAATAATATTCTATTAGGAATGTCAGTTAGCCAGCCATATAATATAATGTCTTTTTTTTTTAAAATATTTTACATCTGTTGAGAATTTTAATTCGTATTACGGGGAAAGTACTATTACAAAGCAGTTTTTTCCAACTATTTGTCATCTAAACTTATCTTTTCAAATTAACTATTATCTCCCCCACAAAGAATGGAAATCATATTAACTGACATTGTTAAACTAAAATCTATGTTTTTAATTTACAGTTTTAATTAGTATATTTGGGAATTAAAACTGGTTGTTTAAGTAACCAGTGAACGAAAGTGCACGTTTCCTATAAACTAGTGTTTCATGATGTCTCCAATATACATTTCAGGTAAAACTCATCTTAAATTATAGGTTTAAACAATAAGAATACAAATCCGAAAAATATTGAGCTTTCAGTTGGGTAATTAACAACCAGATCTAACAAAATTATATTTAAAATACCTTTTTTCAAAAAATCCTGAGATTTCCATTAGGTAATTATGTCTACCAGATCTAACTAAATTACATTAAAATTTAATGCAAGTTTACAACATTTATATTTTATTGTTTAACAGCCACTGAATCCAATTTATCATCTGATTAAAAATTAATCAAATATAGTGTATACAGTTGAATAATAATAAGTTATATTAATTATATTTAATAATCAAGCGATAAGTAACTGATAATTATTATTAAGGAATTTAAGTACACATGAGATTCTTAACAAAATTTCAAATACATTAGTATTATTTTTCAGAATAATTGATTAGTACATTTAAACTTTTCATTCAGATTGAATTTTTGAGCTTGATTCAACAATATATTTTATTTTTAATAAAATAAAGAGTTTAAAAAGCAGGACTTCTAGTATTAAACTTAAAAAAATATTCATTTTCTTAAGGAAATCTGTTTTGGTGGTTTTTAACTGAATAAAACTTGTTTTGGAAGCATTTTAAATATAATTATACGAAAACTTTTGATAATCCAGATTGTTCACGAATACAGGCATATATATTAAATATAGTTGCAAGAGAAAAAATAATCGAAACATTTATGTTTATAGTATCACAAATTGAAAAAAATCAACTGAATATACACAAGAAATCCTGTTTACCAGCTTGGTTTGTCTTTCAATTAACAAGAAGAGGCACCTCCAACAACAAAGCACCACGAAATTCTACCATAAATTCACCTATCCCTTTCATCTGGCCGTAAAACCACAGCGGGTAGAAAATAATCGCCAATTGTGTGCCCACCAAAACCGCAGGCACAGTTTCCTCTGGTGACTGGAACAGGAAAAGAAATAAATAATAATAAAAAAAAAAAGAGCGAGCTTCATCTCTTAAACGAAAAACGGAAATAAAACTACCCTCTGGAGGGGTCCATTATACCGTTGAGGTGGAATTTAATCAGCTCCAACTGCAACCGAATGGATACCTATACTCGAGTCACACTGAAAACAAACGAAGATATTATGTCTAAGTTATACCCCCTTCTCCCAAGAGATGCATAAATACTCCCGGTTTCTAGTGTTGCTTGACCGACGAACACGGTACTGATGAATCATTTTGTAAGATGTGGTGTAACCCAGTGGTCGCTGAGGTAAAAGGATTTACAAGCTTCTTACACAATTGGCTATTGCGTGATAAGGTTTATGGCCACCAGAGTACAAAAGAAGTTTAATTTTGTTCAAGAGAGGTACAGTAAATGGATTAAATCGACTCGATTCGAATTTTAATTTCAAATTCTGGGGTGGAAACCATAGTAAAATGCCGCCCTACTCATTATTACGTTAAAACTTCAAAAATAAATACTATAATTAAGAAGTTTATGATTAATGTGCTTTATGTTACTAACTAGCCATTTAAGGAGAAAATAGGTGTGAAATATTATATTTAAAGATTTAGGATCTCATTTTCCTTTAGATTAAGTTGCCTTTAATATTCCTTTAGCTAAAGTAATCACAACTCACATAATCAGTCAGTCTATACTAGCCACAAAGCTCATTTTTAGAGACTTTCAAATAGTCAACCAATTTCTATGTGAAAAATATCGGATATTTTTTACTATATCTTTATTATAATATAAAATACTTCATTATGTAGAAATATGTTACCAAACGTCTATGCGCTATTATTTAATCCCAACGAATATTGTGCTTACGATACGAAAATTGCTGTAGATACACCATTATAACAGGCACATGATAATAAGAAAATGAGTTTCTTGTTAGTTTGATTCGGAGGTATATTTGTAAAAGTGATTCATTGCACATAAAAAATTTATTCTTGAAATGAATAAAGGGTCGAAATATAAGAACAATATAAGTAACAATATAAGCAAACAATGTTTGAAAATTTTCGCACAGAACTGAAGATCTTTTTAAGCATTTTCTTTCTAAATTATATTTTTGTCTTTAACATTTTTACCTTTTCCAATTGTTTTTATATTTAAAAACATTAGCGAATATTTAACAAATTTTGGGTAATATAATTTTAATCTTCAAATAGTTTTAATAATTTACTAATATATATATATATATATATATATATATATATATATATATTTGACAACGTCAATCCTATTTGTGAAAATGAACTAAAATTTTTAATTTTGTTCTATGTTATGTTAAGAACTTTAACAAATAATGTCAGATAAAAGGAAAATTATTTTGCAGAACAATTTTTATTATTTAGCGGTTTGTATGAATCACACAAACTAGCCTACATAGTATGACCAGACAGCCCACTAAGAAGTAAGGCGACTGTATTCGATTTATTATAAGCGGATATAGCAGCACAGAGAACTTTGAGTTGGTGTTAATTTATGGACGAACGGGTTTCGCACTGCAGCTGCCAGAGAATACCAGCATTGATTTCCGAATGCTAAGAGCATCCAACTTGAATACTAATTGAAAGGTTAGTCCGACACGGTGAGCCATGTGGACATAATTGCAAAGGCATGTCGGGAGATTAATGCGTTAGAGCCGGACAGACAGACTGCCGAACCATGATTAAATGGAGGACAGTTACGCGTAGAGGCGTTAGTGTTAAACGCTTTGTGCAATCCGTGTATGAATGCCACGCGCTTCGATAGTGTTAATCTCCTCAATTCAAATTGAGTATTTGAATTAATTAATTATATACCTTTTTTAACTATACATAATTTTTTATGCTTAGACATAACAATTGCTTGATATTAATGCTAATATTCTGTAATTTAATAATAAATATTCTTTAATCATGGTGACAAATATTTTAAAAACAACTTTGTGAATAATCTACATATATCGTTAATTTTTCTGTATATTTAAAACTTTAAATTTCAAGTGAAAGTTAAAGCGATGTCATGTAAATAAATGCATTAATTTTAAAGTAATAAAAAACCATTATTTTATTGTTTTAAAAATGCAGAAATAAATGCAAAACGAATATAAACTAATGTAACAAATTATAAATGGATTAATTTTTATTCTTATTAACCATGAAGCATCCACAAATAATACAAACATACTAAAATTTGCCTATTTATTTTAAAGATATTATTTATTATACTGATATATTTGGTAAAATAGATTTTTGGACAATATCTTAAAAATACATTTGTATGCTCAAAAAATATTAATTCATTTTCATACTTAGAATTGTAAAGACATTCTATAAATGACATTGTTCTATAAAATAGATTTTATAATTTGATAAAAATTTAAATGTAATTTTTATGTTTTTAAGATTTTAATGAACTATTACAATAATATATATATATATATATATGTATTGGAATTACCAAAAAATATTCTAATCTATGAATATCCTTAAAATAACGAAATTAAATAAAATTTATAATAAATGATGTACAAATTATAGCATATGATTGTAAATTTTACATGTATTTTTTATTGTGTCTTTTCTTTCTCTTTGTTTTGAATGCATAGTCATAGTTCTAGTAAATTTTAATATTTTTAATTTTTACTCAAATTTAATGTATTTTCTTGCGATAAAATTTATTAAAACATTAAAAAAAATTCATTTGTTTTGATAATTTAAAAAATGTCTCAGGATAATAGAGAAACATTATTATTTTAACTAAAAGCTATTTCTATTAAGTCTTTAAAAACAAACAAATACAAAGTTTTATAGTATTGAGACATAAAACAACTAAGTTTTGAGGACATCCAGCATTTAATGGGAAATCTACGGCGCAAATAAAAATCGGGAGTATCACTCAAGTAATTATCTTTCGCTCCATAAAATAGTTTTATCAGCATAAAACTCTAATTAAATCATCTCCTAAGCCTTATTATTTAACGATGGGGTGGTCTGAAGGGTTTCGCTTTTCGTCGCCCAGTTTGAGTGATACGAATAACAAGTCTCACATACACGCAACCATCTGCCACGGTTGCAGTTTCACTCGGCAGCATCGACCCTTAGCCACAACAATATAATAGTAATAGAAAGAGAAAAAAAGAGAAAAGATCGACACCCGGTACCATTTTCCCCGAGAGATTTATCAAAATTTAATTACTGCACTCTTGCATTCTAGTGTTGGTGGTAAGAATAAAAAAAAATATATATATTCTAACAAAGCGCTTGTCCTTCATCTGACCCATCCGTCCGCTTGTTCCCTATTGATCCATTTTGCCTCGAGGGAGGGATCTAAAACCGAATAGGGGATCGCACCTGGAGTTGCAACAATACCTCAGTGGGAGGCCCAAGAGCAAGAGGATGCTCAGAGGCAAGAGTTTAACTTTTGCGTCACGTTCTGGCTCTTCTTTTAACTAACGTTTAGTTAGGAGCTCCGCCCGAAGTGGGGGAAGAAAAGAAAGACAAGAATAGGTCGAGGGTAAAAAAAGAGAGGGAACTCATTAGAAGCTCTACACTGCCACCTATCGGCGGACTGCTTTACTTAAAAAGCATAATATGTGTCGGACGCGGCACAAAAGAGGGCCTTTTTGCCTTGGATTCAGAAAATAAAAGCGGAAAATAATAACAGAGCTATAGCAAAATAAAAAAAGGTGGTGCTTTTTATGACGATTCGTCTTTCTTTTACTTAAAGAAGGAAGGAGATGGAGTTTTGTTTCGGTGTTTTGTTTTACGGTGCATTTCTGAAAATTGCTCTCCAAAGGGGATGGGCGAGGGGACAAGAAAAGAAGGCATTAAGAAAGCGGTGTAAATAATGGGGGAACTTTAAAAGCGGGTAACACGAAACATTAGCGTTTGATGGAAAAGAGATGGTTTGAATTAATTAATTCAAAGGAATTACGGGGCCTAGAACAGCTGCCGCCTTTACAGAGATTATAATGGCTTATGTAAGAAGAAGTAATGATCGCCCGCAGAAATCCATTAGTGGGATAAGGTGAGGGGTTGGTGTGCTTCCGGGGGGGGCTGGTGCACTCAAATATGTAAGAAGAATCCAATAGGAAACGTTTGGGAAAATTAAAACTTGGAAAATCAAGTTAATGGATTTAAGGGAAATGAAAAAAAAAAGTGAAAGGGAAATATTAACTGGGAAAATATTTCTAAGCGAGAGGTTTTAATTCGCTTTTTAAGATTTCTTTCTATAAAAGTTTGAGGGCAATTAAGTGTATTTAAAACACATATGCTATACTAAATTCAGAATAATTTTAGCAAAATTTGTAAGGGAAATTAAGTAAAAAGGCTTTAGTCTTTTAATCTTTCTTAGTAAAGCCTTATATTCGTGGAAACTTGAAAATTGTTTCAGATTTACTCCATAAAGAGTTTTTAATCGTTCCGTAGTACTTAAAGACACATTTTGTCGTAATATTTAGAATTTTTCCATTCGACTTGTTGTTGAAGTTACAGAAATATTTTGATGCATCATTATATGTGTTAGAAGATTTTAAAAAATATTTTTAATTTCATAGACATCCCATATATAAGCAAGTGATAATATATTCACTATTTTAAAAAAATATATCTAGTATTTTAAAATAGTATTTAAATCAAAACAATTTTCACCTGAACAAATTTTTCTGAGAAATAATGCAATGCAATCCACATAAGCGGCGCGCACATACACATGCTTATATTGAATTTGTGAATTTAAGCTTATATATATATATATATATATATATATATATATATATATATATATAT
>JAPDSC010093008.1:202466-217291 GCA_026290005.1 Latrodectus geometricus | reverse complement strand
TTTTTTTTTAATTTGCAGAGTAATGAACTTTTATTTTATGACTCAGCAGAAATTTTGGAACCCTTATCGCGAAAGATCGGTGTCAAAGGATGAAATTATTCAGTCACTACAGTCACTATCTATTTTTTGATATGAAATACTCTTATTGGTTGTGGTCTAATTTAAAATAAACATACCTTTTCAATATAACAGCAGTAGAGTTAAATATATGATATTAGTTCTGACGTTATTTTGTTTTTTGAGATCGAAAGCTGAGAATATAACTCCCCAGATTACAGTTGCCAGAAAACTAAAATATTTGCGTTGGACTGTGTGGTATATTGTGAAACGTTTTAGCATAAAAAATTCGCTCAGGACAGATAAAATTCTGACTGTAAAAGATAACTTCAGAACGTGAGAACAGTTGCTGTGAAAATCTTCAAAAAGTAAACAAATAAAAATTTCCTAGCTGTTCGCTGAACCATCTGAAGAGAATAGGAAACTAAACCAGTGCCAGAAAAAAAGAAACAAAAACTATTTTGAAAAGTTAAAGAAACAGAAAGAGAGAAAGTGGTGAAAAATAAAATGCAATGTTGAAATGGACTGTGCAAATCACAAATATTTTGCAGAGTAAGATCAGTCAACGATTTTATTTTCTCTGCTGAAACACTTTAAGTAATTTTATTTCCTGCAAAATATTTTGAAATGCATAAATGTTACTCACGAACAGGATTCCATATAAAAAAATTTATCTCTTCTACGAAACATTAGGATTTGGTTCATAATAGAAATATACTAGAATATGTAAAATGAAAGCATATTAAACACAATATATCTCTTTCAATATAGATTTCTGTAGATTTTACGATATGCATTCATATTTTTTGCTCGGTAGTCTGATTTGTATTATAACATACAAACTCTTTTTACTTGTTCTTATTCATTTTATTATAAATCGGAAAAATATCGAATTGCTACAAACTCGAACATTATTTAAAATTACTCTAGCTCATTTATTACTAAGCTCACATTTTTAATTTGTCATGGAATAAATATTATTTATCATTTATACATATAGATATAGAAAGAAGCCAAAATATGTACTTCTAAATCTTTTAATTAGATGTAAAAATTTTTAAATGATCTCTTATGTTTTGTAATCTGGGAAAAAAAATCACCATTATTTAATTATCCTACAAAGAATGTCATAGTATATTAAAATTTTTTAACTTAATATATTAGATAAGGATACCTTTCTATTAGTTCAAAATAATATTTTTCTTCCATTTTTTAAACTAATTTGAGTATATTTAGTATGAAAATTTTTAGAACCCACATTTGTTACCATTATGAACTATATTTGTCTAAAAATTACATCTAATTTTAGGAAATTTATTATTTGTTTAAGAATTTATTTTCCAAGCTCTTATATTTATTTCTGACTTGAACATAGAAATGTTATTTAAAAACTTAACAAAGATTTGGAAATATTTCGTCCCACGTACTAAAATTTTTCTCTGACATTGAGAGAAATTCCATTCTATTTGAATGAAGTATATTTGTGTTCTTTAAATCTGCATGCTTACCTAATAATACTTCAAAGAGAATATTGAAAAGAAATATCATTGTTTGAATAGTATTTTTCGTCCTTTGGGGAAAAAATGTCCTTCGATTTTCGAATATTTCGAAGTTCTAGATAAGAAGGACTCAACGTAAAAATTTCCAAAATAAATATTCTGAATAAATTTCTCGAATTCACAACAACAAACAAACGTAATCTCCTAAACTTACAAAGAATAGTACACTGGGAATGATAAACCTTAGAACGTGCACATCAAAACAAACAATAATTGTCCCTCAATGGACTTTCTTTCATTTTGAGCCCGACCATTCGTTATGTCTCCCTAAATCCCAACCATATTTCAAAACAGTCTTTATTTTATTATCGTTTTCTCTTGTTGTGTGAAGTACGAACCCTTTGTTCCGATTACTCCGTTGCCAGAATTGGGAAGGGAAAAAAAAAAAAAAAAAACTCGATTATTTAAAGAGACGGACGAGTAGAAAAGAGTAGAAACTGTCTAGAAGAAAATAGATATAAATAAACGGTTCCAGTTCTTTTTATCTTTAAGGGGAAATACTCTCTTTTCATTTTATAAGAAAAAGAAACCGACGAAGAAGATGAAAAAAATATTCTCTGAATTTATTCGTGTGTAACTTGAAATCGCCGTAAAGAAGATTAATGGCGGACACGTGACGTCACGATGATCTTTAGCGCCACCTACTGGAATAGCAGAACAAAACGTTAATAAAACGGTTAAATAATGTACACAATGTTCCATCAAGTAAAGCTACCTGAGAAATAATGTTCTATCGAGGAAAAGTTACAGCGTGTGAAGTATTGAATTTTGGAGTCATTTATTTTACTCGAAAATTTATTTGAAACACCTAAATTGACTCAATGGCGTTCTTTTTACTTTCCCTTAAAATTTATAAATGCAGATTTTGTATTGAAAGCAAGATTTGAATAAATAAAGTTCGTTGTAAAATATCCCACGCACGCATAAAGAAGCTTTATTTCGCTAAAGATTTGCTTAAAGTTTTGATTGGCAATTACTGCGTTTATGTATGCATATAGATATGAATACTTTGTAAAAGTAATATTTAACCCATTAAAAAGTTTGAAACTTCATTGCATTTTCTTAAGTTTATTTAAATAATGCATAAATAATTTAAAGAATTAGCTAAATTATTGAACGGTGTGAAACAATATATTTATATTTGCAAAATCTAGAAAATATAACAAATAAAAAAATTTCAAATCAGTAGAAATTTTGTATTTTGACATTGTTTCTTAAATGATTCATCACACTTTTGTGGTAAAAATTCAAGAATTAAATACTTATACTAAACAATTTCGACTATTTTAAGTATAACTATATATATAACTTATAACTATCTTAATAACAACTTTAAAAAGTTGTATTTATGAATATATTTATGAGATTTTGTTATATTGTAAGAAAAAAATATGTGTATCCATAGATACAAAATAGATATTCATCACCAAGTATTTATTGTCTTTTGGCAGATTAACTGGCAATATGGGGTGTGCTGCTCCACTTTTCCAGCTGAACCGTAATTTGGTGTGGTGTCCGACTTCTTCAGTACACATATGCAATAGATATCCGTTTATAGGGTAGGCAACTATTCACAACTCATTCATACAAGGAAAGAACAAAGATAGGAGAGAGAGAGAAAGATTTATGCTCGAACCGGGATTCGAACCCAGGAACTTCCCATCCATAGTCAGGCACGCTGATCATTAGTCGAGGCGGACGGTTGTAGTTTCATTAATGAAATTATATGTTCTGAATCTTAGTAAAGATTGTTAGAAAAAAAATTGGTTGCTTCAATAATTCTTAAATTTGAATGAGTTAAAATTTGATAAATTTTAAATTTGCATTTAATAAGGTTAAAAATTGCTAAATTAAACTATTAAATTTGGTTCTATTATGTCCTTTTCTATGTAAAGGCTGTAAATTTTTTTATATCTCATAAATAAAGAATTAGTAAAAAAATCGCTTTATTTTTAAATGTATTTTGAATTTATAAGATTATTTTCTTACATTTGACTTATATTTACGAAACCAAGTAATGTTCTTACATTTCATTAAATCTAGTATTTTTTAATTCTTTATTCAGTTGTTTCAAAAAGTAAATTTTTTCTATTTTCATTTTTATAGGGAACATTAAGTGAGTAGAGATTCTCAAATTTGATTTTGGAGCTCATCTATCAAAACGAACTAGAATAGAGTTTAAATTTATTTTTCCACAATTATATTTAATTTAAAATGATAAAAGGATTTATAATTAATAAATCATTCTATTCTAAATGGTATAGCTTTATGAAACTGTCTTTGTAGCGGTATGCCACGGATTTAATCCCATCTATGGTTGAACGAAGATAAATGGATGTTGCGCTTTTTATTTAGTTGTTATCCGAAGTGTGTGCTCGGGAGTTTTCCTGCTTTCATGTCACGAGGCATCTGAATATACAGCCTACTATCTGTCAAAAGTCTTCTCAAAAGAGAAGCAGTATGTATGAATATCTCGCAACTATTTGCAGCTGATAAACTATCAGTTATTTGATATCAAAAAGCAGCAGCTTTGGCAAACGTATACGCAAAAATTCTATGTCCCATTATCTAAAAACAAATCAATGAAAAAAATATAAAGAGACAGATCCCTGTCGGATAGTTGTTACATTCTTTTCTTCATTTGATTTCTGAATTCAAATATTACTGATTATAATGTCATTGATAAGAGTAGGACACCTTATTTTGTTACTATCCAATACACTAAATCGGAATCAATTCTAAATCTTCTTTTATCCTTTCTTAGACTTTTAATGGATTTATATGTATTAAATATTGATATGACCTAATAATAAGATGCGAATATAAGGGAGTCAACTCAGGTGTCATCCTCGTTTTAGACAGTACATCAAAATTATGTAACAATTGACTATATAAAAAATAATAAAATACAGGGCTCCATAAATATAATGCAATTCTCATATAAATTCTTTTATATACTTACTTAAAAATATTATTTTTTTAATTGTAATGAAATCAATCTCATCAGTTACCACTTTTATATTTTGTAAACATTTACGTAGCAAAATAAAATCGCCTTAACTTTACACCACATTAAAATATATAAGTTATGTAAAAAAGAGAAACTTATTGAATAATATCAAAAGAACATAATGGTAGAAGCCCCATTAAGTAGCAATTTCATAAATTTACCGGGCTTTTCGGGCTGTTGGCAGTAATTAGAAATTTCTTCTCCTCTTAGTAAGAAAGAAGAAATTTACAAGATAAGCAATATATGTGCAAAAAAATCTAAAATCGCGTGATAAATCAAAAACTAAATTTTTTCCTACTTATCTTTTCCTGAAAGCAGAAAGAACTTTTGTTTTTGAAATTAATAGAATAAAAGCATTTATTCTTTGGAATGTTCCTCAAATTAATTTTGAGCTTTAAGAAATAGAAAAATAAACACTAAATTCGTGCTTTACTTAACACATTTCTTTCGCCTTATTTTGCTGCAGCAGATCGGAATGAACAATTATTTTACACGGTTACGGTTCAAGTTATGAACATTTAAGTACTCCCGCGCATTTGCATTACAAGAAGTAAGGTGCTTTAATTTATGACCGCATTTTCTACCGCGAATTCTTTCCGGCAGAATTCTAAGTAGTTTTCCCTATTACATCAGGTATTTTTTTTCCCTTTTTTCAATACCCACAAGAGAATTAGTTCATTTTGCGGCAGCACGCAATGCAACATTTGTTTAGTTTCGGCTAGTCATTAATAACATAAATTAAAGCAGCCGTTTCTGTTATAAAAAAAAATGCTGAAAAGAGAAATTGTATGAATAATTTTTGTGATTTAGTTATGAAAGTTTATGAAGCTCCTTTAACTACTGTTTTAACTAGAGTTACTTTATTACACGCAGCTGGTTTTGATATTAAGTTAAGGAAACCTTTAAAAAATGCGCATTTATCCCGCTCTCTTTATTAGATTCAAGCCTGATTAAGTGCTTGCATTTAAAATTAATAAATGCTAATTTCTCTTTTTATTAGATTCTAAAATCAAATGGTTTTTATTCAAAATTTTGTTTTTGTTTAAATTTAAAATGCTTTGAAATTAATTTCTATTTATTATTTAACTCCGCGTATTACTTCAACTATATACTGCAACTTAACTTTCAATCAAATGGGCATTAAGCAAAGTTCCTTATAAAATTCAACAGATATAGCCGGAGTCACTTAATAAAGTCTAGAAGCACCTTAATTTGCAACTAGGTTTAAGTTTAACAGTCATAAATTGTTAGACCTATTTAGTAAGACTCACACTTATATATGTTTACATAAATTAACATTAGAAGATTTGTGAATTATTCTTTTTTCCAGGTTTGAATTAAAAAGTTCCTTTGAGTGCTTGAATGATTAATATAATGATCTGCGAACTATGCATTCTTCAAATTCACACAATCAGTCATAAAACTCAGGGAATTACGATGTTTCAAAATTAATTCCAACTGTCACATTGTGCGAAAATGCATAATTGATGCTTTTCTCTTCTCATGTGACATTATTTCATATGCAAATTGCAGAAGCTTGTCGCAGTCGGTCAGCTATATAAAACGTGACAAACAGTGACATGAAATATTCAAGATTTCCACACAGAGTTTAATATCTGCAGTACATTTTCCAACTTGCACAATCATTGGATTTGAAGCCTTAAAACAAGTTCATGATATATGTGTATTCGTAATGACTCGACTTGTTATAATTATGCAGCTTCAGCGAAGAATGATTTATGGGATTTAACGTGTTGGGACAAGTCACTAGGCAATATTCAAATTTTCATTCATTGGCGTCAGATAGTGAATAGGTCTATCGTATAAGTGTGTAGTGGGAATAACTAAATTTAAATCTACTGTTACCTCCATAGTATCTAACATTCTGTCATTTCACCCAGGGATAGTTTAGAACTGGTTAACGAGTTAGAATTACATTCGTTTAAAAATCCTCTTCCATTTACTGTTCAAATGATACCTTCAAAATTAATTATTAAAAAAAATATTGACAAAATAAAATAGCACACTTCTATACAAAAATAATCATTAAATACACTCTGAGGCTATAAATTTAAAACGTATTATATATATGAATGCATTTTTGTTAAGTGACATTTTTATATATTTTTAATAAGACTATAAATCAAAAAGTTAAACTTTTGAGTGATGATCCTAATATCGCTTAAAAATATATATTAATATATATGATGAATAATATAAGACTATAACGCAAAAAGTTAAGCTTTTAACTTATATGATCCTAATATCACTAAAACTATATATTGATATATATGATGAATAATTTAGAATGTTCTTTTTATTTTTTATTTAAAAGTTTATCTTTTCATTTAAACTTTACTACTAACTACTAACTTTACTATTAAACTTACTAAATTTGTAATTTTTTAATAATAATTTTCCTTTATGAAAGATTTTTATATTAACAAACAAGAAAATCAAACCAGAAAAATTAACTCATTAAACTCATAAATATATAAACTAAAGCACAAAAGAATATAATTAACTTATTGTAATTAGAATATAATTTATTTGTTATAGTAGAAAAATTTTCCTAAAAAATATTTTTATTGAAATAAATGGCTAATTCAAAGTATGCATGAATCAGGAATTCATTATTTATTTATAAATTCGATATAAGTTATCAAAAACTTTTATAAGAATTGAATTCAATTTTGTAACTTTATTTTCAGCACATTTATTTTAACTAAAAATAAAAGTATATTTCAAATATGACTGCATTTTCAAATAATGAGGTCAAGATTTGAATTTTGATTAAAATCAGAATAACATTTCAAAATTCAGGGACAGTTTAAAAAAATAACAAGCTTAAAAAATTAACAGGGACAACACACGCGAGTAGAGGCATGATCACTTCTACTATGGTTTCTGAAAACTATGCAGAATCATGAGTAATATCGCTGTCAATAATTAACACATTAAAGGTGATATTAAATAGTTTACAAGGTCTTCTTCAAGCCTTTTTTATAACTATCTAACAACTACTTTTAAACAGGATAACAGCAAGTCAGCTTAAAAGCATATCAAGGTGGCCGGCCATTATCTTTTTTGATCATCAATTTCATGAAATTTTATATCGGTTTGAGAATATTTAAAATATGCTTTTCAGTCACGTGATAGAGTTCCGTACTTTCAAATGGCAAATAAATTGTTAATGAAACTTAAAAGTACGCAATAGAAAGAGCTCCTGAGAACATTGTAAAGATCCTGTTTTATTGCCTATATTCTTAGGCTTGATTATATATTGTCATAAAACATGATTCAACTATATCACTAAAAGTACAATACCTTTGCTGAATTATTTTCACAATTTATGTTTTTATTTATGATTAATTTATTTTACAATTAATGTATTTATTTATGTTTTCTTTTTCTATCCATCAAACCATTCTCATGGTACGCTATTTTCTTTGTTCAGTTATGGAGCATTATAGAATATGTCATGCCGGTTAAAACAAAGATTAAAAGAGTATAAGATTTAGAAAAAAAATTATAATTCACACCAATCTAAATTGAAGACATTATGAAATTTATGAAAACACTTATGAATTCACTTCATAAAGTGTTACTACAGGTTTTAACTATGTAGAAGTTCTGTCATAAATTTCCTACAAAAAAGGGCGCAACTTGTCCTTTTTGGACCTTGCACCACAAAACCCAAACAAACAAATCCTACAAAAAAGATATTTTCTGGATAAATATTTTTTATTTAATATTTAAACATAAGAATTTGTTTTACAAGTCAATGTAATACATATAAACTATCTCATGATGAGATATTTGAAATCTTTTGATATGAATTCATTATCTTAAAATGTTGGCGACAATTTTGTCCATTCATCACGTGAAAAATCAATGTTATATTATTTTGCCAGAAAATTTAAGATTTTAATTCAAATTTTTCATTTATTTGCTGAGCCATATGTTTATTGAACACTTATTAAAATTTTTGTTTGTATTCTGTACATGATTTACTTAATAAAAAATTGAAATAGCAGTCATGTACTTTAAAGCATTATTAGCTATAAATTTTACTAATAATAGCTTCTGTCGGTAGCCGGTCATGTTCAAAAGATAGTAAATTTGACGCTTGAGATTAACATGCCAATAATGAGCATGAAAAGTTCCGCTGGATCCAATGTTCTTCCGCTAATGCATAATGGTGAAGGAGAGAGGATTAACTCAAATGTTGACCTTGTTATTTGTCCTTGTTTAAAAATTGCGAAATGACTTAGAGTGTTTAGTGGCTTTAGTTATAGGTTGGCAGACAAAATGTGGATACATTTTGTCTGCCTATCTTTAACAAACTATTAACTATCTTTAACAAGCTAGCCCAATACACCTAATAAAATGATTGAATAATTAAACTGCCCGCAATTAGTCAAAGCTTTGTAAAATAAAATTTGTTTCATGAATCATATAGACTCACAAAGTAGTTCGATAAAATTATTTAATGTGCATGCAAAAATACGTTTTATAGAAATTGCTTATAAATGACATTTATCCGCAAGATTTGCAACAGAAATATGAAACTTGGCAAGCACAGAACCAAGAGGTCGTAAAGGATCAAGGATCAGTCGGTAAGCATTTTCATACATGAGTAAATCCCTAACTAAACCGAGTTTTAAAGCGAAACGGCCGCCGAAATGCTTAGGGCCGTCATTTTCCTGCAAGGAATATACACCGAACCACGATTCTTGAGCGGGAAGGAGCACCACAGCAATCATAGACCAGGGTAAAATCCAACTCCCTTTAATTCCTTAGAGTGCACAGAACAGAGGCACCAATGGCACCATCAACTCCTCCTTCCTTAGCCACCCCGTGAAATGATGATTTCCAAAAGTTCACCCGTCCATTTTCTCGAGTTTTCACGGTTCATTGTTTTTCATCCACGTCTTTATTCCTCTCAGTTTGTATTTTAGACTTCTCGTTGTTATTGATCACTTCTTTGTGTTTGGAAAATAGAAATCATGAGGGAGCCACCACAAAATGCAGGGTGGAAGATCACAATATACTTGGCATCCTTAAAGGACAGTGGCCATTTGATGTATATGGATTCTAATTTCAAGGAACAGAAGTGCATATTGATTGTCATTATAATTACTTCGATCGTGTCCTAAAAATTGTATCTAGATGTCTTCTCAACATTTTTGTGTTCTCTTTGAATTTTATCAGTTATCATGAATCTCTTTGAATCTTATCAGTTAAAAAACTTATCAGTTGCATGGAATAGCTTAAATTTAAAGAATCACTATTAAGTTTTAGTAAATTAGTTCATACTTATTTTACTATGTGTGATTAAAATTGTGAAAAAATATTGTTTAGTTTTTTATGTAAAGAAATATCTTAAAAAATTGTAGTTGTAGAAGTGTGGTTGATTTGGCGGTGTACAGATAATCTTATTTTTGGTAAGTACAGGTTTGTTGAAGTGTTTATCGAATTTGTAGTCACACTTTTTAAAAAAAGAACTGTTTCATAGCGATGAATCGAAACTGTAATATGTAAATGCATTTCTCTCAATAATACCATATAAATCAAGCTTTCTTCATTTTGATATCATATTAAATTTTATTTTCAACCCAAATTATTTTTGTAAGCGTGACAAAATAGTCTTTAATTCAAACAACAGCATATAATGATAATAATAAAACAATTACGATTCAACAAAATTGTCATCAGAAAACTAAGTTTCACCAAAATTAGCAATTTAGTCGCATTATAACTGTTATTCCATCAACACAGAAAAGAATTTCTATTAAATATCCCTACTTAGAAAATAAAAATGACGACTTCGTAGTAGCATAACCATCTTTATGAAAGATAAATATAAATTTGTTTTCTAAGATATATTCTGCCGAAATACACAAGGAATAAAATGATGTGTGTTATAAATACATTAATATTCATATGTATTAAAATTAATACAGTTATAATTTTTAGATAATTATTAGTCTATAGAAGAACAGGAATCTGAAAACAGTAAAAAAATAGAGGCTAACTTTATTTTCAGGACATCATTTTTAGATGTATGAAAGATATTTTATAAAGGAATTCATACTTATATCAAAGCGAGGGAACATTAAGAATTTTTTGATATAGAATAAACTTTGAAATGAAATAATTTATTCTTCTTCCATAAAATCGGAGAATATTTTAGAAAGAGATTAAATTACTTGTTTATATTTTTTAAAATTTTTAAATATTTTCACTTAAACATAATTTATCAAGGAAAAAGCATTTATATAAAAATAAGATTGCTCAGATGGATAGCTATTATCGGAGGTTATAAAAAGAGGGATGCTTATTTGGAAGAAATTTTTAGGTGCACATAGAATATTTTTATGTGATGTTGACTGTATCTATGACTTAAGAATTGAAATATTTAAAATATTCAGAATGACATGAGTTTATTTCACAAAAGTATCAGGCATGCAGAGAATAGATTATTATATATAGGAATTAAATTAATTTAAAAAAGAATTTTATTTCGAAGTTAGAATTTTAAGCTAACAAAAGCAAGACCTATTTTAAGGAAAGTTCTTATTTATATGAATGATATATTTTTATGAATAATTGAGATTAACAGAGATACTTATGGAAAAAAGATAAAATTTTAAGTAGACACGTGCAAGATTTATTGATAGAAAATGCAGTTTATTTTTATATAAAAAAGCGAGGAAAATAAAAAATTTTATATGACTGAAGTCACCTGAAAAAGGTAATGCTTAGAATATTTAGATAATAAAGAATAGTTAGTAGAAAGTTAAGAAATAAGAGACTATATTTAAAAAAGTTAAAGTATTAAAAATATACCATACGAATGTGTGGATGACTTTGAAAAAGATATTATATCTGTTTCAGCATTATTGGTAAGCATATTAATAGTTTATTTATAATGTTTTACAACAAAATGGAACATTTTAATAAATAAATTTCAATTTAAAATTTTTTATTTAATGAATTGCATAAACTTAATAATTGTTAGAAAACAAGAATTTTATGTATGTCTGAAAGATATTCATATTAATGAGACGAATTTAGTGAAAAATAACAATAAATATTATTCATTTGTTGAGAACATCAAGATTAATGACATAAAGCTTTTAGAGTAAATTTATACGAGAATGAAGTAAGCGTTCACCTGTATGAATCTGATAATAATAAAACTAAAAGACAACTAAAACCATATGAAATTGTAGAACAGACTGACCATTAAAATGTCAAATATCTGTTTTTGAAAGTATTTTTAGCAAGCAAAACTGTATTTACGTAAAATATAGAATAAAACTACATAAATCTTAAAGAACTGGCAGAATGTTATAAAATTGTGAGATAAGTAGCGTAATTAAAAAAAATGGATGCAATTAAAAAAACTAAACTGTAAAGTAATATTTGAATGTTAAAATACTGTCTGAATAGGAAATTTGCCACCCACCCTGTCTAGTAGTCAGCGTTCCTGACTGCGGATAGGGTGGTCCTGGTTCTAATCCCGGTTCGGGCATGGATGTACTTTCTCTTTCTCTGTCTCATGTCTTTGCCCTTTCCTTATGAATGGATGCCTATCCTATAAGTGGATACCTATGGCATGTGTCTGTGTACTTAAGAAGTCGGACTCTACACTAAAAAATATGGTTCAGTTGAAAAAGTTGAGTAGCGCACCGCATACTGCCAGTCTGGCTCGTACTCGAAGAAAAAAAAATGAATTAATAGGTCAGTTAATAATTTTGTGTGTTTTTGTATATATGCACCACATTATTATCAAACATTAAAGAATTTGATGATTTTTGATTAATCAGTTGTAAAATGGTATTAAAAGGCCGTGGTAGCCTAATTCGTTAGGGCATCAGTCTCGCAATCGCAAGGTTGAGGGTTCGATTCCCCACCGATTTAAGACCGTCGTGTCCACAAATAGCGACAGGGTCACGTAAAATATGTCATAGTCGTAATGTCTTCCATGCTTCCTTCCTAATTAATACCTCTGGTGGTGGTAGGAGCCAGGCCTTGTGTCTCCCTTGGCTTCCTATCTCTAAATACGTAGACCCATCTATCATCTATGAACCAAGTCGTACTTCCACGCTTTTGAGAGGATGCTCTGTTCAAAAACGGAAGGCGCTCATTCTGATTTCATGCTTCCAGTCTCAGATGGACGGGTTTTGTTCCGCCATAAGTAGTAACACGATATTACATCAAAAAGTTTACTTAGAATGTGACTTTTATATTATAATTTTCATGGAAGCATTTCGAGTTTTACTTAATGAGATTTTTTTAATTAAGATGTTTCATATGTGATTTTATTTTTTCATATACAGCTAGCCAAAAATATAAACGTTTTCATAATGCTACTTAAATTATTTATTTTATTAAAACAAAAGGCAACCCACAAAAAATTAAAATCTAATTTGTTTAATTTAGTTTAATGCTTCATTTAGTGACATATATTAAAATTCGATTTTAAATTATATTATTATTATCATTGTTTTTGCAAGTTATAGCAAAAATATCTAAAAACTTAGTTTGAAGAATTAAAATTGACTCTTAATTTAATTTTGAATGACTTCATTTAAATTTCTTTGATTATTGAATCATTCTAAGGCAAAATTAAGTTCTTTATACTGAAAAATAAATATTATTGCTCAAAAATTATAAAACTAACATATTTTCATTATAATTTATATTGCCCTAAATAATATATCATATTTTGTATTTTTTTTATTAAAAATAGGGCTTTTTATCTGATTAAAACAATTTTATAAATTAATCGCCAAATCTATTTTCTATTGGAAATTTTAATAACCGAATTTTCCACTTTAATCACCATATCAAATTGCTTTGAAATATTTAATGCTTATAGATAATAAAAATACAATAGAAACAAATCCAAACTTTTTTTTTTTTGCTTACGTTTGGCATTTTTTTTTAGTGTGATTTATAAATAATATTATTTTTATGAAATTATTCAAACTTTGCCCATTTTAGAGAAAAAGTGGAAGCAATTAGTAGTTTCACTTTAATGAGGGTAAAATAATAACAAATAAAAACAATGATTATGTTTACTTTATACTAATCCTTCAAAAAATTATAGAATTTCTAATTTAATCATATGAATTTCCTTCAAGAGAAGGAATGCTTACATTATTATTAAACCAACAATAAGTTGTTTTCTGTAAAATTTGTATTTGACATAATGCATTTTATATTACAATATGCATTTTATTTGCAATAGCTGCTTCCATCCTAATGCAAATGGAAACATAGCTACAATGACATTTAAAAGGAATAATTGTAAACTATTGTTAAAGAATTGCTTTTACATTTTCTAAAAATCTTAATCATTCTAGATTAATCACCATAAAATTTCCTTTATGGGGGAGTATGCTTAGAAAATAACACCATTATAAAACCAAATGCGCTGTTATATTTTAGCATTCTTTCTTGATGATATATTCTTTTCGGCGTTTTATTCGTGAAATCGTCTGTTAAAAACAACTATTTCCACTCTAGCGTAGATAGAAATAATTCCAAAAGAGCACGTAAAAACAAATAAAAAAATCAACGAAAAAGAAAGCGAGTACAATTGTTTGGGTATCAATCGGGCATTTTGATCCAAGTTTCCCTGAAACCTGTGATCTGCATCCTCCATTTCGAAAGAAAACGAGAAGAAAGAAGAAGATGGAAAACTACGGATGATCAAGTCTTTCTTCAAGCAGCGCGCACTTTCACCACCCCCTCTCTGCTTCAAAAAGCCCTCCCCCCATTCTCGCCTCCGATCTTCTTGCTCTTTTCTTTTCCTTCTCTGACTTATTGTTTCTCCCTCTTTTTTGTCAGAAGGAAAACGAATGCAATTTTTATTTCTACTCCGGTGTTTTATGCGCCTTCCTAGTGAGTCGAATTTGTCAAGCCGAAAGGGATCATGGGGGATTATGGGAGAGGCTGGCCGCGGTGAATCACAAAAGTCGGATTTGATGAAAACGGAATTGCACCGGATTTGCCTTTACATAAGACTTGCATTTTTCCTGGCAGCGGTTTGCAGATAGATTTGAATATATTCGCAAAAATTTCTACTTTATTTGATGACAGCAGTGAATATAGAATGACGTTTTCTTCACGAGAAGTGTTATTTTTTGAAGAACACGGTGATAGTCTTATATATTCCAACCGAC
>JAPDSC010093008.1:174690-202456 GCA_026290005.1 Latrodectus geometricus | reverse complement strand
CGACATTACCTTCATTGTCAACAAGTGATGTCCTAGTGTGGAATAATAAAAACCAACTGTTATATAGTACATAGGGAAAAATAAATATTCTTAATTTCATAAGGTTTGATATGTACAAAAACATATCCTATAACTTATATTGGTGGAGAATTTTTTCTCTGATGTCTATTCATCTTAAAGCGAGAGATTATATTATCGGTTGATTACGAATTTCGCTTAAAGTAGATACATTGTGACCAAATGGCCAAAAAAATAATGCCTCAATGAGAAAACAAAATATATAACCCTATTATAAGTTGTTGCAAGATGTCAAATTTCAGATTCAAATAGATTCATCCATCAGCAGAAGAACTTAAGAATTTTCTCAATTTTCACCCTTGAATTTCCTAAATACGCCAAATTTTGAAAAATGTATTCTTGAAAATCTATACAGCAGTAGCTTTTGTTTTGAACAGCTTGATATTGTTAAACTACTCGCTACTCAGCGTCAAATATTAGAATCTATGCAATTATTATACGACAGGTTATATTTTTTGGAATTACTGTCATTCTCATGGTCGATAATTCATGATTAATAAATACTATTTTAGTTCGTCATATAATTTTTTTTAAATTATGGAATGATTTCCAATTTTTTATTTTACATATGTTTATTTTATTTTACTTAAACTATTTTCGTTTTTATTAAAGAAATACTTATAAAATGACACCTCGAAAGATTAAAATCATTTTTTCTTTTGTCAGTCAATCGTGAAATTTCTCTATAATTTTGACTTTTTCATAATTTTATATTTATTCCTTCCGTACTTTTCATAAAAATAAGAATCTTTTAACTATAAGTTAGATATTTTTTTTATCTTAGCTATTCAGTTATTTTTAAATGTACAAATATTGTTAGAGTACTGGGATTACTGTAAAAAGAAAGTAAAGATTGGAATATGGGGGGATATCACATGCAAAAAATATTGACAATTAAATCATCACGTCCAAAACTACATTTCAGTGTCTATGCAGAAGTTATTTATAAGGAATTTATAAACTCGTGGCTTTATAGACATGTTACAAACTTATAAATGCGAAGAATCTGTGATTTCTTGTTCATAATTCATAATATGAGGTCTAAAGCAAAATTAATTTAGACTCAATAATCTAAGCAGAAGATTAGAATTAATATCTAATCTAATTTTTTAATCTAAGCAGGAGATTAGAATGATTTCTTCGATTCTGAATAAAATTGGAATTTCTTAACAAAGGATTAAACTATATTATGGCTCATTTCTCTCAAAACCTTTATATAACTTTTACACACATTTCTTTTTGATTTTCACACAAAATAAAATGAAATAAGACAGTTTTTATTAATAATTACAATATGAATTAGCTTTTTAAAGTAAAATTGGATCTTTAAAGAATTAATATTTTAATGATGACAATTTTCTATAATGAACAGTTAAGAAAGAATTTGATATTTCCACATAGAATCATAAATTAGTTTATAATGTTCCTAGAAGTTCACTTTTTTTCATCTAAATAAAATGCAGAATCTTGTTTAATTGAATAAAATATTAAATCAGGTCCTCCATCAAAATAAAACCGTAAAAATGAATTCCTTTAATTAATTTTAAGTAGCTCCACCCAACCGTTAACTTGGTCCGTCAAACTGCAAATTATATAACAGATTTTCCCATATTATCCAGTTGACATTCTTTCGCATTAATTTCATTAATTATCCAATATGAATCTCCAAATAATGCGAAAGGTATAAATGAAAAAATGGGAAAGAAAATTGCAGATTTGCCGCACGTTCATCTTTATTAATACTTTTCACGACAAATAACGCTAGGACAGAAGACAGGTATTTAATCAAATCACTAACTTTGCTTATTAAATTGTGCTAAGCGTTGCTTTGATTAGTCTTTACAGCAATCTACTTCAAGAGAAAAATTGTGCAAATATGCAAATGTACCGAAAAAGAATTTTCGAGACGAGATTAATTAACGTGGTATCATAAATTATTCACAGATTCTACATTTAAGAGGTATAATCCCGACAGAAGTATTAATTACGTTTAGAGAAATTGCATGCTTTTATTAGCAGATTCTTATTTAACTTCTTACTTTATTTAATTATGTTTTCTCTGATAGAACACTGCGTATGGATTGAACATATTTAAAGTTCTTATCGGTATTTTGTTTACATTGAATAATTTTACTAAGATATAATTAAATTATATGCAGCTAAAAACAAAATAGATTTTCTATTGAGAATTACCATAATACTGTTGCTTTTAATTTATAGGTAGGTCTCTTTAAAACTTATTCAAAATTATGAAATCTCATATACATATATATGCGCGTTATATCTAAAATGACTGATGATTCTTCACTTAATTATTTCAGACATTATTTCACCTTAATTTTAAGACCAATAATCATTTAATGATTTTATCTGAAAAAAGAAATGAGATTAGTTTTAAATGAAATTTTCAGAAAAATATAAAAGTACTAAGCATTTTTAAAGATACAATTAAACATAAAAATGATGGATACCATTTAAGATGACTTGGTCGTTAAACTTTTTGGCTTAAATAACTCTTAGATTTTATTGAAATGTAACGTTTAAATAGAAATATCACACAATTAATAAAAATAATGATAATTTGATGCATTTGATCTTAATCGGAAATTTAACTCAGTATCTCAAATGTGTTATGAATTTTAATGAGTTAAGAATTTTTTACCTCCGATGAAAAATCTAAACACATTTATGATTTTTCTGAAAAATGCATGAGACATAGTGTTTACTCTAATATGTTTTAATACTTTGCACTGTATATTTTCTTAAAAAAAATGAATTCATACTAAAATATTGGTTGGGTTGGGTTTTATGGCACAAGGTCCAAAAAAGGACATGCTGCGCATACTAAAATAATTTACTTAACCAGAAACCAATGTCATGGTATAAGTAATGCGAATATACATTTAACATAGGATAACTGAAATGAGAAAATCTAAATTTATAAGAATTATTCTTTATTTTGAATATCTCTTAATAAGATAAATAAGTTTTGATTTATTCATAAATGAAAATAAAAAGTTTAAAATATCTCACATAAATAACGCTTATTATTACTTTTCCCAAATTGTTTAAAAAATGAAAACTCCGAATATTTTTGAACACTTTACATATCATTGTAGCTTAAATAATTTTGCTTTTTTAAAAGTCTTTAACATTTTAGAAAATCTATTAGTAATTTCTATTCTAAAAATCTACTCGTTTGTGTTTTAAAAGCCACCTTATCTTAAAAGTTACTTATTTTGCAAAAATTAAATTTAGACAATCATTAGCTCTAAAGATCATTTAACTGTAACCGTAATAAAATGACAAGTAATTCATAAGTTCTTAAGTTTAATACATTTTAGCAGTGAAATACTTAGTTTGATAAATAATATTTTCGCAAAGAATCATTTCAGTTCGTACTAAACTGCTTTCCGCTGAAAAGCTTTTGTAGATAAAAATGTATTCTAATCAATTCCGCTTGCCATAAAGCAAGTGATGGCTTTTCGTTGCTAAATAAAGAAAAAGAAAAATGTTTCAAAATTCAGTGATTTGAGAGGAAACATTTATTTAAATCATCTTCTCTTTCTTTCTCCTGAAATATATGTGTTAACTTCCTTTTCACAGTTCCTTAATCAAAATATCTCCTTTTTTATCGACCAAAATTTCATTTTAATGGCTTGAAAACCCTTTCTTCATTGTCAAGATGGTCCATTATGATGGCCGCTTTGAAAAACTTCATTCTGCCTTATTCATTGTAAAGCTCATCGCTCATTTTCGGTCTTAAACGTCCACATATTAAGAAAAATGTAACGGTTGTAACGGCTTCCCACACGCCCGAAACTTTAGAACGAATAAATCTTTTCCGAAGAAAATTTTCATTTCTTCTTTTTTTTCATTGTTATTATTTCATCTCGGTGGTTTTCAGGGAAAACTTTAACCGCGGCATGTTCTTGGAAATGAAAGAGAAAATATTCCTGCTGCCCTAATTTATGGCGGGAGAATTTTAACACAAGTTTTCTCTCTCTCTCCCTCTCTATTTCCATACGTATTTTCTTTTCTCGGAGATCATTCCACACAAAATTCCTTCTTCTTCTTTTGGCCTTTAACCGAGTTTGGTATGGTAATTTCCCACCATTCCAGGGTCGGAGGGGTGTAGAAGGAAGTTAGAAAAATATAGAAAAAAATAAGAAAGAGAAATTTTATCCTTTTGGATTTCTTCTCCCAACTCTGCATTCTTTCTACTTTTTGGTCTGTGAGCAATTTCATACATTACAATTGAACTTAAAAATGTATTTCCAGAAAGGTACCGAAGAATTCCCTTTTTTTAAATATAAAAAAAGATTTTTTTGCGGTGAAGTTATTTCCTTTCAGAAATTGAATTACATATTTCCGTTATCTTAAAAAGGAATCTCGATGATTTCCGGTGAAATGAATTTTTTAAATGTATGTCGCAAACTATGTAAAAGTAGTTTTTTTTTCAATCTTTGTAATATTTGGACTGGGAAACTAAAATAGGCAAAGCATACCTTGAAAAAAAAATTAATACTCTGTAAGAGCAAGGAGCCCAATTTAAATATAAGAGGAACATTTTTCAATGCGGACTGTATTTGTTTTATTAAAATATAAATTGATCTGTTAAGATATTATATTATTTGTGAATATTCAATACAAATTCTAACGCGAATGTTATTAAAAAGAATGTATATTTATGTTTTTCTAACCATGAAATTATTCTCAAAAGAGATTATAATATAAAAACTAAATGAGTTAGAAATATTTTTTTCTTTAAGAAATTTAAGTTTAATATATTTTTACACTTTATTTCGGGCCGTCCAACCTGTCTAGTGGTTAGCGTACCTGACTACAGATGGGTGGGACCTGGGTTCGAATCCTGGCTCGGGCATGGATGTGCTTTCTCTCTCTCTCTTTCTTGTCTTTGTCCTTTCTTTGTGTGTGTGAATGGTTGCCTACCTTATAAACGGGTATCTATGGCATGTGTGTACTGAGGAAGTCGGACTCCACACCAAATAAGGTTCAGTTGGAAAAGTGAAGCAGCGCACCCCATATTGCCAGCCTGGCTGTCACACAACAACAACTTTATTACGTGATTAATCTACAAATAAATTGAATCTTATAACTTAATTTTCAAAAAAATATTGCTTCTGAGTGGTTTGTAAGAAATTGTCTATTCTGTTTATAAAGCTGTTGCCACTAGCGCATAAGAAGTGATCGTGTTGTTCTGTTTGTATGGTGTGGTAATTTGGAGAATTGAATATCAATGATGAGTTCGAAGATATTTAATATTAAGATAAGGTTTTATGGTGTTTTTTAAATTTTGTACAATCTTTTCTATTTTTCCAACGTTATAGCTATGGATACATATTAGCTCTCTCAAGTTAAGGATAAAAATATAAAACTAACATATCTTTTATAGAATATTAACTTAATCTAATGCCTTATATGAGAAAAAAGTTTTTCTGGTCTTTTTTTCAAGTTATTTTATATCTAAATTATTCCGGGTTTTTTCATAAACTCTAAGATTTTATTGTTACTATTATGTCGCAATATATTAATCTTGTAAATAGAATTATTTTCTTTCTCATTGAGGTCACATCAATACCAATGAATTTTTTCTAGATAAGATACCGGAATGATACATCAAGTGAAAAAACAACTATCGGAATTGTTTGTTACAGACATCAGATTTGTCTTAATTACTGTGGTTATAAGAACTAAGAACATTAATTATAGTTACCCTTTGTGTCAAGAAACTGAAACTATTTACTTATTGAATAAATGATTTTCTTTATAAAATAAGACTATAGAAAATATTAGATCCAACATATACTTATAAATAGATGTAATATACACAATAACATATACACGTTAGCAATAGACTTTTTTTTATATAAAAATAAATATAAATAATAATTTTACTAAAAGGATTCAAAACTATAAAATTATAGGTATAAGGAAAATAAATATTCCTTATCATATAATTTTATAATTTTTAATTTTGTTTATACATATAAATTATATGTATAAGGAAATTAAAATCTCAAATGTACTTAAAAATTGAATTTTTTTAAAGATATTATAACATAGGACTATTTGAGCATCAAATTATTTTTTGTAAACATTCATGTCTCTTCAGAGTCTAAATAACTTTTTAAACAGGAAATGGGTGCTAATTATTGAAAAAAGTTAGCACCCATTTTCCTCCTCACACATACCTCTTCAAGTTTGTTAAATGCGTTTTCTTACGGCTTATAGTTTTAAAATTTCTTCAAGTTGGTATTCTTTGTGGGCCACCTGTCTAGTGATTAGAGTACCTGACTATGGATGGGGAGGACCTGGGTTCGAATCAAGGCTCGGACATGAATGTACTTTCTATTTTTCTCTCTGTGTTTCTTGTCCTTTCCTCAGATGATGGATGAATGTGGCCCGCCCTATAAACGGGTTTGTGGTAGTATGGCGTGGGCGATGCTACTCGTACCTCCGTGACTTGATTCACAGGTGCCCACCGGGTAACGATAAAATGAGTAGTAGTTTCCGGCCTTGTTGCGGCAAATGAGTTAATTACTCAAGTGTGCCCGCCATTAGAAGCAAAAATAAAGATATTCTTTGTGGTGATAGAACTTTTACTCATTAACTTCTCTAAATGCTTTCTTATAGAAGAAATCCTAAAAAGTTGGTATTAAAAAATCAAGATTACGACCACATTAAATTACTATATCTTTGATACGAAATATTATCTTCAAATGTATTTAAAGATGCATTCAAGATTAACTTGATTGTTTCCACATATAGTTCTAAGAGGATATAATAGAAATAATTAAAATTGTGATATTAAGAGTTTCATCATACTTCAAACTAACTTAAGTAAAAATTATTGAACTTTAACTTTTAGAGGTATCAATAAAGGATAAAATATTTGATGTTAACAAGGTATTTTATTCATTAATAGATTAATACTATAAAAATTTACTACAATAAAATATATTCCAGCAGAAAAAAATAAATTATACTATAATGTATAAAAATTAAAAATTTAATTAAAGTTGCAAAATAAGCAATAATGATTTTAAAATGGTATATTTATAACTTTTTATTTATTTTGCTTTAAAATGCAATTGGTCAAGTTATTACGATATATCCTAGTATCTTAATAAAGCTAATTATTTAGATTAATCTTTAAGGAAAACAACGATACTTTCCTACTTTATAAATGTATAATGAAGAAGTTATCAGGATGATAATTCAAAATCGTTTTTAGATCGACATTTATAGCTATAGTAATGACTATAAAATGTTATATAAAAGAAACAACTATAAAAAAAGTTGCAAATTTAGCAGTTTAATCAATAGTTCAAAAACGCATTATAAGAATACCATCCTTTTAAATTTATGGCAGAATAAATACATCAAGGGGGAATTTGTTAAAGTAGAGTTTGAATTTATAAGAGAATAACCTATCTCAATAAGATCAAAATGAGTATACAGAATAATATTTGTTACTATGTAAGGGATGCATTCCCAGATCTTAAAACTTTTGTTTTATCTTTTGTAACAATATCCATCTATCAGTTAAAGCAGTGATTTGTAACAAATCTAATAAACGTCAATGGATTGAAAGTGATCTCACAGGATGAATACTTCTGTCTAGTAATCTAGCCTTCTGTAAATAGAATACAAGATAAGTTAAGACTGGATTACATATACGGTGGATTTCCGTATTTCCAGAATTTTCCTGAGCATCAATATATTCTAAGATTGCACATTTTTCAAACAAATTTTTTCTTATTTTTAACGTTCCTTTGAATGAACTTGAGCAATGACTTTTGGCTGTACATCTTAATATTAAAATTGAATAAATACCGTGCATAGAGTTTTTAGAGCATCATTATATTTTCGTATGAATAAAAGACATCAAAACTTTAAGTTTCAACAGTACTCAACAAATCTCATAGTAACATAAATTGAAACATTTGCATTGGCCTTTTTAATTGTCAGATTCTTCCACGAAGTAAATATTAAATTTTAAAAAAGTAATGGCGACACCACGACAACATGCCGAGAAAACCAAAAGCATTAAAATCTCATTTGGGGTGCGAGTTGTGTTCGCCGCCAAAAGCCATTAAACGTCAAGCCTTTTGCAAACGCATCCCCATCTTCTCAGTTGACAAGTCGAAAATTCCTCATCCCCCTTTTCATTTGACAATCCCTCCCCCACAGACACATCTCTTAGATTTTGTTTGCGTGGCAAATGGAATAATGCATAATGGTGACACAATTCTTTAAGAAAAGGGGGGGGGCAGTTACCAGGAGGGGAAATGCCACATTTGGCATTTAATTGCTCAAGGATATCCAGAAAAGATTACCGCCGCGGAAAAATGCATTTGTCTCCTTGTTGGTCTTTGATTCTACAAAGTAAAGCTGAAATTAATCTTTTTGACAACCATATTCGGGATGAAATGGAATGTAATATTCACTCACATTATCTAGAAGAATTTTGTTCAATGAGAAGAGAGAATGCATTTCATCAGTGACATTTTGTGAAGTGCATAAAATGTTTTCGCTAGATGAAATTGATCTTTTATACACGATTGTCTTGTATTTACATTTTAAGATTGCTTGCGTCAATTGATTACATTCGCATGAAGAGATTCACTGGTGAGTCATGATTGCATGATTACAAATGCATTTCTACACAATGGAGATAATAGTTACTGTGATAATAGACTCAATCCATTTGAATCATTATATAAATGTAATTATGTTTAAAAATGAAGAGTTCTGAAAATTTTCTATACATTAAACTATAACAAAATTGATATCTACATGATATAGCGTTACATAATTTCTTACTATTATATTTATAAGTTTAATGTATTTATTAATAGTTTAATAAATTTATAATAAAATGTAAATAAGATAAATTATTCTGTATTTTAATGTATGAATTTATATATAGACAGCGCCACCTGTTGGCAATATTTTTAACTTATTTTGAAATATTTTATAAGTTTTTTACGGCTCACTTAATAAAAATATTATTTGCTTAATTCTAGATGAGGTTAATTGATCTCATGGATTATCATTGCAAATTCTCATGGCTTCCTGCATATAGTTAGATTTTATTTTAATATTGATGCTTCTTTGTCTGAAATTTTTCTTGATAATCTTACAGTGATTTTATAAGATTTAGAAATTGAAATTGATTTATTTAATTCACACAGAAATTAACATCTTTGTTTTGCTGTTTTGCTTAAATCAAATTGATTTTAAAACCATAAATAAGATTCATTTCTTCCACAAGTAAAAATTATTAAATACATAACTATTTACAATCTAATAATCTCAAATATTCGGGCGAATTGGCGACTTTGGCTTTCAGCTCAACTGTTGTGGGTATGATATTCAAATTGAGCATGAATGCCTGCAGTAATTGGGCATCTGCCTTAGGTATTAATGCAGTTAGACCCCATACACAAAAGTGACCGTTGATTGATAAATAAACTAAACCCCAGTCTGGTGGCTACCTTTTAATATGGTGACTTAAAGTATTGAAGTTTTTTAAGATTAAAATCATCATGGAAGTATGATATTAGTAGAAATACAATATTGTCAGATATGGTATAGGATATTTTGCATGATTATTTTTACAGGTTTTCGAAGTTTCACTTACAGAGTGACAAGAAATTAATTTCTATAAAGTTTAAGAACAAGTATCTTCATTTACAAATGAACTCATAAAATATTAAACCTTATGTATGTTTTAATCTTAGATAACCAAACAAGTGTACCAAAGCTATATGTCCATGTCCTTATCGATAGCGAACGGTTCGTTATACTTAAGTTAGTCACACCAGAAGAAAGACAAAATGAAATCCTTCATTTAGTGAGAGGATATGATCAGATAGTGTCTTATCAAACGATTTACAGATCTTGAGGAGAGTAGACCGGGAGGAAGAAAAAGATAGCAGGATGAACACGCCGAAAAAAGAAAAACCCAGAAAAAGTTACCACAACGCAAATTGCACGAAATTCTACTATTTAAATAAAATTGGAAAAAAAAATATCCGAGAAATCACTGATTTGATTGAAAAACAAAAGATGAACTACGTCCTTAACAATTAATAAATATCAAAGGCTAATAGACGAGAACAAAACCACGTTCAAAGATTTACAGAACTACTAAGGCTTGCCAGGGGTCTATGATAACACAATTTTTTCTTAACAGATGAGAAATTATATTTAATTAAAAAAATCACTGGTAACTTTAATGATAAAATTTGGTCATAAAAAGCTACATGGTTAATACGTCAGCTACCCACTATTCATATCAGCTTAGGTTGGGATAAATGTTTTTAGGAGAAGATCACGAATATAAAGATGTATATTCTTCAGATTTGAAACCAATGTATATTCTGTTCAATATGAAAGGAATTTGATGTACTAAATCTCATAAAAATTTGGTATCTCTCAAAAATCTTTGTGAAAGTTATGGGCAAAATATCCCAATTGAATTGTGAACCATAACAGAAAATTTAGGATACGCTTACAGCTGTGCACTTAGGTCAAAGATACATTTTGAAAATTTGTAAATATGTTCAGGATATTATGTGTCTAGTAAGTAAATAATAAGTATGTCTATCAAAATATCAAAGGCTTTAAGTAACTAGTTAGGATACATTTAAAAATGATAACTCAAGTATTAATTCTATTACCATAAATGAATTAATATCGAATAAGTTTTGAAGCATGCTATAGAATAGATAAAAAAAAGAAAAACAATTATACGAAAATAATAATAAATGTCTATTTTATAATAATTTATTATTATTTCCACAAAATTATTTATATAGTTATTTAATCAAAGGATGAATTTTGAAAACATTTATTTTACGTATGTAAAGATAGTATAAATAAAGAAATTAGTTCTTTGTATGCAATCACTTACATATATTTAAATATTTCTATTGAATAGCCACATTGTGAAGTTTATTTTTAGCTAAAAAAAATTTTATAGTTACCTTTTTTCTGTATTATATAACTACATATCTAAATTTGTGTTTTCATTATAAATATATTTAGTAATTTTCGCTAAATATTATTGCCAAATTAATAAAGTTATAACACTTAAATTGCGTGTAGAATATCTTATTGTAATTAAATTTCACATACTAGTAAATTTTAGTGATACAATGAGATTGATTTTTATTGAATAAAAGTCCAATGTTTTATTTGATAACCATATTACGATAACAAAAGGAAAATAATAAGTTTAAAGAGTTACAGATACAAAGAAATGGTTGCCACTGAAAATGGCTTCTCTTCTTACAAAAGAGAAAAAAGGAAAAACATAGAAACCCCGACAAATTCGAGGAGTTGTTCAATGAACAAAAAGGAAGGGCAGAAAGAAATGTAGGTCTTCTCAAGATCGCTTTCATCGTTACACGCGTCTTCCCTCTCAAAAAAAACAAATAATAAAAAAGTCTTACGTAGAATTTCAGATTATTTTGATTATTTCACATCTTTTTTATTCATTTATTTATTTTGGCTCTGCATAACGGACAGCCTAATTGCGGAAGAATGCGTTATGAGGTTTTTATCCTACAAGTATCCTTTGTGAAATATATTTCTTAGATATTGTATCCTATTCACGTATCCTTAAGTCAATTTTCGTTGTTCAATTGTGTCTGAAATCGAACTTGAACTTTTGAAACTTTCCACGCTAAGGATCGTGGTTCTATCAATAGGCTACTTTAAGCCTTTAAAACCATGTTTTTTTATGGATCAAAAGTGCTTATTAATAGTTTAACAGGTATCTTTTCTTTGAAATGAAGCTGTATTTTTGGGAGAAAACTCGGAAAACTCCCAAGCACCTACCCTAAAAGATGTGTATGCAGAAAACAGAAGCAAACCGTTCATCACCTGTTGTTCAACAAAAGCTGGGATCGAATCAGATACCTTCCATTGCGAAAAGCGCGATCCTTATTTAGGTCGTGATGAGCCCCTTAATCCATATCTTGCGAAAGTGAAATTTTGAATAACAGTGTTAATAATAAAATTTAGTTAGATTAAAATGAGCAACCTTTGTATTTATTATTCATCAGTTATCTTGAGTGTTATTACTAGTGCTTAAAATAATTGCTATATAATTACAAGGAAAAGGTCGATTAATATTGCATTTAGCTTTCATTAACAACACAGAAGTGTTATTTTTAACTCTGGTAAGGAAATCTTCAGATTAATTTGCATCTTCTACAATAGATTAGGTTATAATATGCAATAAATAACAATCGCTCGTTATTGGTGAAGCTCATTACATTAAATTTTGATAATAATTGATACTATAAAAATAAAATTGAAATTATAAAATGTATTATATCTTAGTAATAATATTTCTCTGAGAGATATTGAAATTAATTTCATTGTTAGCACACATGATTTAGTATATTTTGTTCTAATCAGTAACTTTATTTTAATTTATAGAGAGACAAAATTTTTTAGTTATTCACTGTTAAAGAAAGTCTAGTAATTCTAAGAATAATGTAAGAAAATTATTGGCTTGGAAAGAAATCACTGTACTTGTTATCAATTTTTTTTTAATTTCAAATCTCTACTTTACTCACTTTTACTTAATTAAAACTTAATTATTTTGAATCTTTAAACAAGCTTCATCGTTAAAGCACCATTTTCTAAATTAAACACCCTGTGTTGATAAAAATTACTCAAAAACAATATAAACTGTCCTTGATTATACATTTTTAATTAATTTATCTGAAAATTATTTAACAAGGATTAAAAAATTAACTGCATAATGAAAATTATAAGCCCAAAAAGAAAATAATTAATTAGCGCTATGGCCAACCATTGTTTCGATGAAATTAAGTCACGAGTAATTATGTGAATAAACTATTAACCTCTTCTTTGAGGGTAAAGGAAAAAAAGAGGAATTAAGGGATATTATATTTGGGTCACTTACGCCCCCCCCCCAGCAGGTTACTTTCCTCGTTTAATACATCCTTTTAATAGCGAGCTAATGGTCCCGAAACATAATTGCTGTCCATAATGATTGTGAACCCATTTGTCTGCTAGAAATAGTGCTTTCAACCATTAACTTTCTTATTGTTTCTTACCTTTTATGTTGGTTGGATGAGAAAGATGCATATTTTTTTTTTAATTTCTCCGCCTTTTTCTTACAATCGATAGTTATTTAAAAGTTATACTTAGCTGTTTTAATTTAAATCACTTAATTGCCACTGTTAGAGATAGCAGAGACCAAATTGTGGTGATAAGGTTTGGTGTGAATCTCAAAAACCATTTAAATGGGAAGGTAGAGATTTGGTGCTTAATTTTAAACGCTTTCTGTATTATAAAAGTTTGTTCTTCCAATTTATCTTAATAGTGCAAAGAGTTGCCTTTTTTTTACTTTGAAAGAGCTTTATTTAAACATTTGGTGTTCGATTAGTATCAGCCAATCAAATCTCTCAATTGAAGTTAGGGTTTTATATTTTAATGGTGTATTTTGAATTCATATATTTTTTTATTTATACTAATTCTATAAACGATATTCTATAAAAAAATGATATTGTTTTAACATTAAAGAATTATTATTGAAATAAATTTTCATTTGAGCTCAAAATTACAAAAGAAGGAAAAGTCTCAATTCATTCCTTAAGCAAAATATTCAATGAAGACAAATAGAATTATCAAAATGTAATATTAAACTTTAAATCAATCAATAAACAGTTCATAAAGCTTAATCTTTCATCAAAAATTTTGATTTAGTAATTTAAACGTACATTAATGCTTCAATACTTCAAAAGAATATATGTGTTATTCATTTATGTGTGTATTATGGAAAAGAGATGTGGCAATCTTTGAAATAAAATGTCTCGAAATAAACGTGTTTTTTTTCTTATTATAATGAAATGAATGATAAATTTCTTTTAAATGTTGTAATAATGATTTGATGTAGAAATTTACAAGAGCAGTTATATGTATTTCTAATAGATGGCGTTAATATGTAATGTTAGTTTAGATACTAGAAAAAGGCTTAAAAAAACAAAGGTGAAAATATGCAGACTAAGCAGTTTCGTTGAAACTGTAGCAGTTCATTAAAAAACGAAAGTATGTTTTGAAACTTTCTATAGGAGGTTCCAAAATGTAAAACAATCACATAGCGCCATCTATTGTAAATGTTCAAGATTAATTTTGAAATAAATGCATTAGTTCACAGCTACTATCCTAATAATCATAATTTTTATCTATTCTTTGATCAATGTTCTTATATTCAAATTTTGTTCTTAAGAATTATCAGTAGTATAAACAACTCTCTCGCTGAGACAAAAACTACAACGAATAATGTGTTTCATATACTAGACTTTTGATAAGATACACTGTAGCTACAACTGGGACGCATGCAGAAAACATTTGACGTCAATACTTTGAAATTTTGGAAAACATTGTTCAAATAAAAGCATCGACTCCTGAGCTCTTTGCCATCTTTCACATAATACCAGAAGAGTTAAATTAGGTCCAATAAAATTTAATTGTCCTTAGGTATAATGAGTAAGATTATCTTATCTTTAAGATTTTAATATTTGATTGCACATTTAGGTCACTTCTCTTACAAATCTTAACTTTTAAATGAAAATTTATATGCTGAAATAAAAATATCCTTTGATAATGGAAGCTGTTTATACAGCATAAATCAATATTGATTATGAGAGTATCAGTATTGGTTATAAGAGTAACCATCTATTCGATAATTTTCTTCAGATTTTTCCATTACACAAAATGCGTAAAAATAATATGTATTTTCTTTATTATATTAGCATAACATGTATAATGGAGATTTCCGAAGTTGCTCCCTTGAGGTAAACATTGCAATTAATCAAAAAAAAGTAAGTTTTCTACTCAAAAAGATTTAAATTTCCGTTTGATAACGGGGAGATCTGCGTTGAAAGGTCTCAGGAATTCATTAGGGCTGCTCTTAATTGGAAGTAGTTTATCATTAATATTAATAACCAGATACAAATCAATAAGCCATCACGGCGTTCACGGTTCGAACGGAATCAATTTACGGCTCAGTCGGTAGGCACTTGGCGTCATCAACTTCGCTAATTGATTACGGTCTTCCTGAGTTATCAGGTGGCAACCCTGTGACGCCGGGAGAGCCTTGCTGGGGCCACTCGGGACAATGCTAATGAACGCTAAAGTCGCTCGTCCCCAGCAATCAACGACAATCAACGCTCTCTTGAAGGAGTGCTGGTGTGACTCTTCTCTGAGAGATGTTAAGGGGGGGGGGACAGGAATAAAAACTCAGCTTCCCCCTTCTCTTTATGCAAATGAAGGAAATCATGCATGGTGTAATTTGTACCCCGGAATGATTAAGATTAGTCGAATTTTGTCGAGACGTCTTCACCAGTCGGTAAGGTGGAAATAGGAACGCCTTTCGCGAAAATTCTTTTACTCCAGGTTTTTGGGGGAATAAATGGTTTTAATCAGTTCGGTATTTTCCGCACGGATTGAAATTACCGCGATTCGCCGGTATCTCATTATTTTCGCGTCGTTAGCGGCGAACTGAATTGATTTAAGTTTGAAAGAGAATAATTCTGAGTTCGATACCTTATTTAAATCCGTGCTTCATCATTATTTCTCCATTGTTGTTGTTTATTGGATTACGTTTTCTGGTGCTTATTTCTGTCTATCAAGACTACTAAACACAGCCAGCGGCTTAGTGTTTTTAAGCCACGGTTGAATCACGAGGTGCACAACTGAGGTGGTGCCACGTCGACAAAATTAGATTCTACTTAAATTTTAACAAACTCTCTGAGCGTAATGGTGTTTATTAGACATCAAGCTCGCTAATTAAAAACATGGAAACAAAGCAAATTTCACCGAAATTGTAAAAAAGATTAATAATCTCTCGACACTTTAAAGAAATAATTAGAAATTATATTAAGTAATATTCTTAATGTCATTTGCTTGGTAATTTATCACTAAGTGTGTGAAAATATTATTGGTAAAAGACACTATTTTTAGAAAATTTTCACACCATTCAAATGAAAAAGCATCAGATATAATATAAAAGCTTAATGTATATGTCCTTTTTGACATTACTGTCTTCTGGGAAATCAAATATCAAATCCAGTAGTACCTAATCATGAGATTGACGCCATTCCTTGTTAATTAACCTCGCACCAATAATTTTTATTTAAAATCTGAATTCGAATAGCACATTATTCTGAGAAGCAGAATAATATACAGTTAGTGTGCATATTATTCCAAAGAAACAGAATAATATGCTGTTTATTTTGTTTGTTGACAAATTTGCGTGTTATTAAAATGATAATTTTAATTTTGATATTACAAATCTAAACTGTTCAGAGTATTTTTTGTATTGTACGTATACAGAATGTTTCCAATAATAATTTCATTTAATTTAACTTAAACCATCGGAAGTACCCAATTAATTATCCAATTTCATATGAAATGATAATTTAAGTTATTAGATGTTGCAAAAGATAAAATAATCAGCCTAGCCAAGATTAAAGGAATATTAAATTCTATTAACATCATCAAACTAAACACACATTAAAGACATAAAATGTTACAATAATTTAAATGAAACTTATATATTATTTAACTGTTTAGATAAATCAAATGTTTGATTTGATTTATAATCTGTATTCTTTTTATGAATTCTGCTGCTATCCATGTGGCACGTAATTAGTGAGTGTGGAGAAAAACAGAAACTGGCAATAGCATCCTTTTCAGAAACTATGGTAGCTTCGAAAGGTATCTCTTTTGAAGTAAGACAAGTTAATGGAGATCCTCAACTTTCTAAACAATCCTGGTAGCATCTGATTTGGCTCTTTGGGGATTTGTTATGATCGATCACAATTCTAACTGTGGAATTTGGTTCGTCTTTTCTCATTTCACACTGTGTACACAAGCTCTTCCACGCTTGTTTTGATAAGTACATATTGAAGTAGTTTTATTGGTAAATAAGGTGAATTTTTTAAATGTAAAAGTATTGCAAAGACATCTGTGTTGATAGAACCTATAAAATTTGGTAAACATTTCTGGTACATTTGGTATTCCATCGAATACCAATGTTAGACTCGTAAAAATATGTAATTAATTTTATTTTAATAGCGTAATTATCCTTTAATTATATGATCTAATAGCAGTTTCAGTTGTATTATTATCTAAATGAAATATATTGCTTTTAAAACTTTAAATTCTATCATATGCCTATGGCTGTAGCTGTTGTACATTGCTATTTTTATTGTAAGAAAAAGCTGTGATTAATGTCATCCTCTGTTAACTTATAATAATTAGAACACAATGTTACATGTAGAAGAACTATATTAAAATATTTTAACTTATTATATGTATAAATTCTCAAATTAACTCAAAGTACAAATGTAAAATACGTTTGGTTCAAATATAAAATAAATAACAAATAAAAATGTGAATGTGGCAACGGAATTTCATTGGTTATAAGAGTTATGGATTTATATCTTGCACATTGTAGTTCATAATAATCTTTAATTCCTAGTTTAGACTATTGTGAGATGTATTGAGAACCCATGTTTGGAACATAGTCAGTCTGCAACACAAATGGCTCAACCTGGCGTTATAATTCCCAAATAGGAAGCGTTTTTTATTTCAAGTGGTATTTTAAATTATGTTCTATGGATCATTTCAAATCAATAATAATGAATTGAATCTGATTTCTTGAACTCTTCTATTGTTGTAACAGCTTTCAATGCAAGGTATCGAGGTTTATCAAAATACTTCGAAATTATATTTGATGAGGTCACCATTTCCTATGAGATCCCAACTTCTTAAATGGACACTACCCAACAAATTATTGGCAATTATTATTTATTATTTGGCACTTGCCTTTTCAACATGATGCTCGAAACCATTTTCCCATAAACTACACATTCGATGATCCCAAGTTTGGATGGCGTGGCGGATATAATAGTATAAACTTCAAAAGATAACCTAATTCGAAAACCGACTTTCCGTCTCAATTCGATTTTAAAAAAACTTATAAAAAATACACTTGAGTTATAAAATAAAGTTTTATGGAAGAAAAAAAAGAAAGTCCCATACTGAGAAATTCTATATTTCTCAAGTACAGAGGAGAGACGATGTAGAATTCTTAATTTATTTTTATACCCCTAATTTTAAAAGAAATTCTACGTTATTTGATACGCCACGTTAGAGAAAAAAAAAAAAAAAGAATGAAAAAAGACTTTATCGAACTATACGACGCGCAGCGGTTCTGGTTTTTAGCTTTAAAAAAATCTATAAACTTTTTTTCTGTTGGACTTCTTTTTTCTATTTCGCTATCCAATATAATGATTTAACGATTGCTGTAGGAAAGATTTTTCATGTATTAGACGTAAGAAAAAGAATGAAATTTTAAGATTTTTTTCGTCGAGAAGTGCTGTGATTCTTAACGCGTAAATCCACTTATTTCTGTTTTTTTTTTTAATTTTAGGATTTTTCTGGAACTTTAATGAAGCCGCTTTTTTACCATCGACTTCAACAGTCTGAATTGCCTGCTTCAAAACTTAAATTTTGAATTTTGTAATGAATTCAGCTTTTCATAGACAAGAAATTTCAAGATTACGAAAAATATTTATTTAACCTATTCTGATAGGGTCAAACAATCGAAAATTGTATATAATTGAACAATTATTCCATTTTTATTTAAGAAGACTTGTTTCATTTTATAATTCTTATACATTTTAAATTGTTTTGTTTTTGGGTATATATTGTAAGCCATTATTGCGTATCAAAAGTGGAAATGTCTAAAAAACCTTTTTGTAGAATATAATTAATTATACTCAAATGTGCGATGCTTTTCAAAACATTAGGGAAGAAATTTTTCATTATTTATGCCGTCAGAGAATCAAGCATAGAATTTTATTCTTGTAACTTGTCATTTATTAGTTGCTTTCCCCTTCTTGGTAATATCACTATTGATATTTAACTATCTTTAACTTCGTGATCAAGCTAACTTCAACCCAGATTCAGCATAAAAAAATCTGAGTACACACAAATCAAATTAAATTATTATCATATTCAAGACTAATTAATCAAGATTAATTCTTGATAAATAAATAATTAAATATTCAAGATTAATTAATAGTCACAAAAGGAATTCAGATTATCATTGTGGGGAATCATTTCACTGCTAAAGAATTAATTCATAAAAACTGAATTAAATAGTTAAAATATTAACTATTCAAAAATATATCTCCAATTAGTTGCATAAAGAACAAGAGAGTATTTTGCAGTATTAAAATATATACATTCCATTTTTTTATTGTTATAAAACTATTAACCCTCTTGACTCAAGTATATCACCGTTTCTAATCGCACTAGGAATATGTCGTCATCAAGTGAAATTAATGATGGTGATGTCACTGAACTTGAGCACATCTTCTGCAGTTTATAATTGAAGAAAAGATCATAATCATGAATGATGACATTGTTCCAAAGTTAGAGGTTTGTTTGTAAATTATGATACTATACCAGTCGTATTATACAATACTATATGATATTGTTTAACACCATATTTTCACAAACAGCAGCAATATAGTTATTCTTTGGTTATTTATATGAGTCTGCACATAGGTTATTGACACATTTAAAAAAACAATTTATGTACTGTAACTATCATATTTCATTAAATTAACAGTGTGAGGTATATGTGATAACACATGAATTATGTAATCATTATATCGGTAACTTGCTCATAAATAATAAAATTAATGTAATAATTTAAAAAAAAAGGTAAAAAAGAATTCGATAGATATTGTCATTTAATTGTTGAATACTTTTTGCATAGTATCATGAAATTGATGGTCTATAAAATTTTTCTGTATAATTATTTGCAAGAAATTTATATACTTAAATATATATTTATATCATAATTACCATATCTTGAAAATAATTAGAAACACAAAACTACAAACAGTAACACTGTAGCATCAACTCTGTTGTTACTCTGTTCAAATTAGTGATATAATTTTTTAATATAATTTGTTGCCGCCCAACATGTTTAGTGGGTAGCCTACCTGACTAAGGATGGGGAAGACTTGGGTTCGAATCCCGGCTCGGGCATGGATGTACTTTCCCCCTCTCCCTTTCTTGTCTTTGTCCTTTCTTTGTATGTGAATGGTTGCCTACCCTATAAACGGGCACCTATGGCATGGGTGTACTGAGAAAGTTGGACTCCACACCAAATACGATTGAGATGGAAAAGTGGAGCAGCACATCTTATATTTCCAGCCTGGCTGGCACACGACAACAATAATCTAATTTGTTGACGATTATTTTGTTAACCATGCTACAGAGTGATAATGATGCTAAAATTTTAATATGATACATATGTAATGAATAATGAGGTCATGATAACCTAGAAAGAAAAATCTGGTTCTCGTCACCGAAAATTACGTGTTTGATACTCAACTCAAAACAGTTTTACTGAGAGAGCATATATTCACGTTAAAATTTACTTAAAATATAAAACCCCTCCCTTTTTTTGTTAAGTTTGGATGTAAGTGACGTAATATGGACCTAAGAAAATTGATTAATATATTGTCACTTGCTCTTGACTGAAAGTTTCTATGGTTGGCAAAAGTTGGAGGTTTTAGTCACAAACTCGAAATAAATACTAAAACTTTGTAGTAAAACTACATTAGTAATTTTGTTTTATATTTTTAGGCCTAATGCTAGGATCTGTTTAGAGTAAAATTTCATAAATATGAAACAGGGCAGTATTCAACAACCAGAGAGGAATATTATTTGTTTCCGAATAGTGAGTAGCATGTTAGTTGAAGGCATTTACAAGACAATTCATTCTCCATTGCTCATTATTGTCTTTCAAAAGGAATTTTTTTCAAATAATGACTATATTTATATGTAACAAGGGAGAAAACCTGGAACACACTTCTAATCACAAACTCTGAAAAATGTATACACAGAAGCCAGAAAAGCATTTTAATGAAATAATAACTAATATATTAGATAAAAAAAATCTAATTTTATGCCATTTATTTACTTATCTCTTGTTGCTCAACAAAGTCTACAATGAAATCTGGAATTTTCTATTTTGAGAAAACTTGTTTTGTTTCTTTTTATATATGGAAATAGTCAACTTATTTTTTGCTTACTCCTTTGCAATAGTGGGTGCTTTAAAATTTTCAAAATTTTTTCCCTTAAGATACTCAATAAATTTTATTATATGTGAAAATTTTCTCAGTCAGTTCTTTGTGAACATGAAAAGAATTATATTATTTCCAACATTTAATAATACTATGTGATGTCAAAATATACCAACAAGTTTTATGAATGCATTATATATCAATGACAACAATGCAGTGTTGTCGTCGCTATGTACTAAGCGACTTGTTCAAGTAAAATGGTTAAAAGCTTTTACAACAGTATTATCCTTAAACGCTTGGTTTTATTTTCCCAAATAATAATATATTGATGATGTCCCAAAATGGCGAAAAAATGTAGATATGAAATGCTGTTTACTTATAATTGTAAACAACCCTGGAAATGCCTATGCTCTATCACATTTCATTTCCTGAATTCTTGACTGAAAAATAAAGATCGCAAGCAATTTAATCTTAGCTTCTAGCACCAGTAACAGAAAATAAGATATTTCTTTCTAAAGTTTCTGTCACGTGTATTTTTCACCTCGAAAACAAAAGGCAAGGCAAACGTTTAGGGAACGAGTCGGTAAAAATACATAATGAGAGCTTTGTCTAAAAATTCCTTCTATTGTTTTGCCTTCTTTGTTTCATAGCCGTCGCCTGCTGTTTCATATTTCAACCTAAAGCGGCAAGCTAATGGTGTGGGGTTGTCTTACCGGGAAAATGTTCCATGCGATGAAAAAAAAAGTAAATGAGGCACCTAAATAAATACTTTCTTTTCACCTCTGAATGTCTGAAAAGTCGTTATTCATCGACAAGCGAAGTTATCGCCAGTGGCGACTAATATCTAGACAGGCGGAAGTACCAGAGATTATCAAAACAAAAACAAACTTTTTAATTACCTCTGGGGACTTCATTGTTTGTAATGTAAATGCAGAGGATATGCAGTCGCTGTTAGAAATCCTGAGTGAAAGCAGTGATATTAAAATTTTAATTAAAACGAAGATTGTTGTTATTGCCTTTAAGGTTTTTTTCCCTTTGCTTTTCTCGGATTGTTGGTCTTTTGACTCGCATGTTAGTAATTACGATTTGCTCAAAAGGTCAGCGTTGGATCTTAAGAGAAAAGACTTTTTAATTTGTATGCGCACAACTTAAAAAGAAATGTCGAATGCTGATATACAAAGTAAATTAAAAAATGATCTTGGTTTTAAGTGCGTGAGGCATTTTGAATGCTGAATGTGTTGTATTTAAGAGATTTGAGAGATAAAAGTATTTTTGATTTGGTTTCTACATTTAAAATAAAATTTACAATCAATCAGCATTTGTTTTATGACTATTATTTTAATGGACATGATATCAATTATACATGCTATCAAATATGTTAATTTATATTTCATAGTAAAAACTTAATTGAGAGTTCACCTGCTAACCGAATGGTTTATTTTGCATTGGAATCCCATGTCCAATAGTTCAAGAGGAAAAAATCACTTGATGATATCTTGAATGATCTTAAACTTAAATGGTCTTCCATTGGAGAATTAAAATCAGGAACAGGGCTCTCTGGAGGAACATTGTGTATCAGGCTAAGGCCCTCTATATGGACAATAAAAGATAAGTAAAATTCAAAAGCATTGCATATGACACTCAGTGATTTCAATTTTCAAGAGTTACATGATATGTAACTCTTGAAATATAAAGAATTATATTGAAATATGTAGAAAGGCGTCGTCTCTATGTTCAGAGCGTTTTGAGTTCAATAACTGATCCAGCTGAAAAGCAAAGAGCTGAGATCACTTGTGGAAATTAAATTTATGTTGGTTCCAATGTCATTCCAATGGTATGTCATGACGATAACAGAAATTTGCAATCCCAAGAGCAGATTCCGTTTCTTTAGCATTAATCATGGTTTAAGTGCACAAATAAACAGGTGAAAGCTTATCACAATAACTAAACGTAATCTGCATATGTCTCAAGTTTCTTATCCAAAATTGAGTAATTAAATTTCTTATTATATAGAGGTACAAATACTTCTAACCTCACTTCACGATTTTTTCTATTACTTTTAAAATATGTTCATTAATTTTTTAAAATGAAATTTAATTTCAGTTTATAATATAGATCCCGTTAACGACAACTATGTTATACATAACTAACTAACTAACTATTACTTAAACTAATAAGTTCGTTCAAGAATTATAATAACTGTTATAAATGTAGTTTATCTTCAAATAACTCATGAAATAGCCGGTAATCACCACAGCTTTCTTATCACATCATCTGCTTAAAATTAGAATTCTGGTTTGATTTAATTGCTTTTATTATAAGATATATATATATATATATATATATATATATATATATATGTTCTTGTGCCTTTTATGATAATTATGATTATTTAAATATGTGCATAGTAATATTTTTTAAATTTAAATTTTTTATTTTAATTAATTAATTTATTTTTAAATTACTTGAAAACTTGCAAATTAAATTATTTCTGAAATCCCTGTAAAGACAGATATCTAAAAGTTTGATTAGTTTCAGTTTTCACTATTTATATAACATTTTGTAAAAAATATTATGGATATGACAGTTAATGCATACTATGATTTGCATATTATGTACATTTATATGAGTGCAAACTATCGTTACTTATCATTAAAATCATTTTGATGTAGAGCACAACCTCAAAAATGCATACAAATAACCATAAATATTTTTTTCTAATTTTTTTTAGGCACATAATTCTTTTAATACACTTCATATATACATTGGAAGAAATATTACTCAAAGGGGTGGAGAAAAAAAAGGAGTAACAGAAACTGAACTTTGCTTTAGAATAGGGTGATGAAGAACTTTCCCGGCACGGTTACAGAAGTTGACTGGAGCGCCTCACGGTGACAGACGTCATAAATCATGAGGGGTCTCCGCTGCACAAACATAACCAGAAATTGAAGTTATTTCAAGTATGGACGTAATTATGGCAAGAAAAAAGAGTGGAAGAAAGAACGAGAGGGAGGGGGTGGTGGCATAAGTAAAAAAAAGGGGCGAAAGCAGTGAAAGTACTTTTGCTAAATGATGGATGATGTAACCTAGGTAACTTCCCCATCTTTCCCCAGAGCCCACTTTTTCTGTCTTTCAGGGAATTGAAAAAGAACCTGGGGGTGGGGATGGTGATATGAAAGGTTAACTTCCGGGAATAAGTCCACTTTTTTATTTGAAATGGACAGATGATGAAAAAGCCAAAATATTCTTTCTTTCACACTTTTTGTTTCTTTATCATTAAAGAAAAATATAGATTTATATTTTATGTGAATAAATTGATGGCCAAGAAGTATAATCCAATTTTGACTCTGTTAGTGAAGAATAATTTACTTCATAAATCTGTACTAGAAAGCGAACTTCAAGTTTGAATCATGAAAGGAAAGATTTAAGATGACAATTTATAATATTTTAGAAACTAATTTCATTGTTACGCCCTTTTTATATGTGTATAAGAAAATATTTTTCATTCACAATTTTTCTTCATAATAAAAAATGATTTCAAATTAGAAGAATATGATGCGGAAATTAAATAATATCTATTATAAAGATTACATCAATTTTAATTCATTTAAAATCCAACATAAAAAGTTTGATAATAATATCAATTACATTTTAAAACGCTATCAAATTCGCAATGCCTTTTCACAATGGGGCATTTTGAGTAGAATTTTTTTTTAAATTCTTATTGTGTTTATTAAATTTATATTTAACATTTCGTATTTAAAAAAGTAATTTAGGATAATTTGATTTATTTTAAGTTAGATGAAATCAAATTATTTTAAATAATTTATTTTTTGTCATATTTTAATTTGGATAAAATATATTTTTCAGTATTTTTAAAGTTCTTTTAAAAATAAAGCAGATTATTTCTAAGAATACTTTGCAAATTTTTTATGATATAAAATATTCACATACAAAAATAAATAAATAAATAAATAAAAATTAGTATTTTTGCATGTATTTAAAGACTTTCTGTAATGTATTCTAATAACACGGAACAGTACTAAGTTTTTGAATTTTTTGTTGCGTCAATAAATATAGTCTATAAATTAGAAATATAAAAAAATGTGCAATTTTTGGATATAAAATATTATAATCTGATACGGAGAACCTGAGGTAAATTACATCGAAAAAAATGAACAAAATATTTTTAAGATGTTTCCCTTATTTTAGATATGGACAAACCTTAATTCTAAGCCACTTTTAAATCTTGAAAAACTTGTAAATTTTATCGAAAATCTCACAATTTTGAAAAAGAGAATACGAAAAATTATGTTATTAACTAATTTTACATGGGGCACTGGGTGTTATTACTGAAATCCTAACTTATTAGCAAAATACTGCAATAAAGTTAAATTAATTAAGGAAATTTAAATTTAACAGTTTATATTAAAATATTAATTTTTTATTGAAATATAATTTGCTTTTTAATAATTTGTTTTTTAAGTTTAAGTTAAGGAAATTTTGCTTTTTAATAAAACATCAACTATTGCATGCGTGAATCTTTTTTTATCAGAAATTTTGACTTTTAAAATTTTTTTGTTTTCCATTAATTTTGTTTTCTTGTTAAGTTTGTTAAGTTTGTTTTTGTTCCGTTAAGTTTGTTTTCCATTAGTTTTATTAAATCGGAAACTGAAATTTTCAACTAAGTACAGTAAAATGTTTGTTTTCAATTATTTTGTTACATAGATTAGATACACGGATTAGAGAGGAAGTCTCATGTTTGATTCAGTCATTTTGAAGGAACGGTGTATCGTTTATTTCAGGCTTCCGTACCTGTCGAATCATTTGCTTGAGATCCGCATCAGTCGAATCATTTTCAGGTTTCCTCCTTTGCAACTTATTAACATAGCCTAATAATTATGAAAAACTGAAGGATCAGAGAATCTTAAGAAAGTAGATGTATACCATTTTTTAAACTTTAGCCTACTTATTAAGTACTCAGTGGAATGGTATGTATATAACACTTTTTGTCAACGTTTCAAAATTCTTACCATTCCTAAACTACATTTGTAAACTATCTCATATAATGTGAATATCTTTACAAGTCAAAGGTGTTTTTTTACTTATTATTTTAGTTTTTTACTGTTATTGTGGATGCCACTATATTTATTTCTTTATTTATTAGTAATAACTACTCTTCAGTTGTTAGTTGTTGTTAATGACACTTGGTGATGCCAAGCCCGCCTGTCACAGAGACTACGCGAATGAAGTCAGAGAGGGAGCGTCTTCCGTTTTTTTTAATAGAGCACCCTCATTCGGAGCTGGAAGTACGACTTTTGGCTCATAATAGATGGCAGCACTACCAGAATCTTCCAATTTAGAGATTGAAACCAGAGAAGACCCAAAACCTAGCTCCAACCACCCCCAAAGGTATTAATTTGTAATGGGAACATGGAGGACATTGCGACCCGACGGATTTAACGTGCCCCAGTCGTCATTAGTGAACACGACGGATCTTCGGCTAAGCCGGGATTCGAACTCACCACATTTGGTAACGAGAACGACAACCTAACCAACCAGGCTACCGTGGCCTCTTCAGTTATAAGTAAAAAAAAAAAAATAAAGAAAATTTTTTTTACATATTTATTTTCTCAAGAGAAGGAATTAAATATACTTTTACTTTCCTGTGGGATATTTTCCAGCATATTCTCAGATCCCATGTATGTCAGATGTCATTCAGAAAATGAGAGCCAATCTTATGTAAATAAATACTACTGCATGACTGGTGAGTGAAGTAAAAACATGGCATATTTGAAACTGCGAAGTGTTTTTCAGTCAAGGACCTTTGACTTATTCACCACCGGGTCCCGATCAGCAAGGAGCTCAAGAGTTCAAGCCTTGCCATAATAATAACACTGTAACATCTGTCAAAACACAGCGACTTTCTCAGTCTTTGAAACTATTGGATTGTTTTCACACTTAGTCATTGCAAGTGTGTGTTTTGGCTCATCATGTCTTTTGAGTTTGTTTTATTGGAGTTTGCGAAAAAACCGTTGAGTTTACATTTTTCTGACGCATGTTTTTATGAGTCAATTATATTGCTATTTGAGGATACATGGAAGCAAATTTCTAGGAGAATACTTAACCTCTCGAAAATGTACAGTAGAATTCCATAACTAAATGTTTTGTTTTTATGAACTGTCTACATTATAGTGTGCATAAAAGAATAATTTAAAACACATGGACTTTTTGATATTTATAGTGTTTTTTCTTAGGGGTTAGTAAAAAGTAAGCTAAACAAAAAATTCTGAAATTGGGATCCTAGTTAATCCCTAGATTATTAATTAGAATTTCTTTTTCCTGCGCATAATAGTAATCATAACTATTATGCGCATAATAGCAAAAAAAAAAAAAAAAAAAAAAAAAAACTAAAATTTTAGTTAATTTCCGGAAGAAAATTTCTGAAAGCCTCTATACAGTTACGGAATTATATATATCATTTTTAAATATGAATTTGA
>JAPDSC010093008.1:128215-173215 GCA_026290005.1 Latrodectus geometricus | reverse complement strand
AGACTTGTGATTTTGCTTTCTGTAAGAATATCTTTCAGAGATTTTCAGCTTTTGTCCTTTGAGATATGACTTCAACCAAATATCTATAGAAAGACCTTAAGGTAGGAAATATGCCGTAGCTATGATAATATATTTGTTTGACAATTTGTTCCCTGAATATCAAAATATGAATTACTCAAATACAAATTGCTAATAAAAAAATGACTATAATTGATCTTGCGAAATTGGTTTAAGAATAAAAGTTTCTGATTACTCGATCGTGAAATATGATATCATTTATATAAAAAAATCGCTTTTTATTTTCTATATTTTTATGACCTTTTTTAAGAATTATCTTATAATATTTTTTCACAAAGGCTAATCGAAAGGTTGAAAACATTTTTAAATTTCTGATGATGATAAGCGATAGGAAAATAATCGCAATTCTTAACTTTTCCGCTCGGATTTCTTAGAATTGAAAATAATCATTCAACACTTTTATAATTAAGACAACACATTTCTCACGGTACAGTTACAGCGAGAACATATAAGTCTCCTCTTATAGGACGCAGCTCCGTATCAAAATACCGGGGAGTAATTTGCCACTAGGTTATCCAGTGCAATTCACTTAGCGCAAATGAATGTCTTTTTAATGCTCGAAGATTACTTTCCTCTGTTCGTGACCTTGTTAAGGAAAATACTCATTACTCGGCGTGTTTTACTGTTTTTGTGACTCGTGGGGGTAAGGCAAGTTCATTTTCGTAAAAACTCTTCTCCTTCTTCCACGTCAGTTGACAGTTCGATCAGTCAGTGCCCATCCTTTGAGTGACGGGGTCGTGCCTTGCAGCTCCGCCCCCCTCGCTAATGAATCGCGCCGACGTCGTCCTGCATGATCTTGTGATGAAATAATAACCTGGATCGTGTGACTAACAACTTATCTGATGACAAAGGGCCTTCTCTTGTGCTAGAAAAATAGCTCCACTCACTCGAGATGACAGTTACAGTCTCCGTTACATAGTTGCTTTCGAGGAATTATTTGGGCCAAGACAACCTCTTCGGGAAATTGAAATCGAGCTCGTGAAATGATGGGTAATGTAGGGATAATGGGGAAAAATAGTAAGTGATGCAGTATCGAAAAAGCAACAAATTCTTCTGTCTCACTTGCCACAAAGGCTTATAAATAAGCAGAAAAAAAGGAAGATTTATTCTCAGATATAATATCCAAGTTACAATAATTTAGCTCATTCTCTCTTTTTAATCATAAAGAAATTCTGGTTCCTTAGCTGAGATACAAAAGAAAAAAAAAACTGTATAAATGCATGTTAAATAAATAGACAAGTGTATATATATAGCTTAAGCAATTATCATCGAATGTTGAATTGAAAAAGTATTCCATTCTTATCTATTTTACTCTGAGTAAGTCATGTTGGTATAATATGACAGACAAAATAATATAATATTCTTAAATGTTTTCATTTATAATTTTCTTGTAATTTTGAAAGAAAATCTCCAATGATTTAAAAAAAGAAAAAAATAATGTAATGTTATATTATATGTGGAAGTGTTCATAACAAAATAATAAATAATACATGAATAAAATGTCTAAGAAGCTAATATGGGCATATGAACTCGCCCGAATCTCAAAGTATTTTCTGTAATTAAAACTTTATGAAAGAGGAAAACATGTAAAATAACATGTAATGCTCATATTTCCGAAATAGGATATCGAAAAGGTTTTATGATGCCACCCAACCTGTCTATGAGAGGACCTGGGTTCAAATCCCGACTATGGCATGGATGTACTTTCTCTTCCTATGTGTTTCTTGTCCTTTCCTCTGATAATGAATGAATGTGGCCCGCCTTATAAACGGGTTTGTGGTGGTGTGACGCGTGGTAGTAATACTCGCTTCCAAGACTTGGTTCACAGGTGTCCACCTGGTAACGATAAATGAGTAGCAGTTTTCGGCCTTGTTGTGGCTAAAAAAGGGTTAATCACCCAAGTGCCCGCCATTGGAAAAAAAAAGTTTTTAGATTGGTCAAATTATAATCAATGGGTGTTCTATATGATTTGATTAGTAAATAAATAAAATGTTTTTCTTTTATTTAAGGTTCAAGTTAACTTTGATTCATTTTAAAGCGATATTTACTTTAATTTTCTTATCGAAGAATTTTTTTTTTCTTAACTATCATGAAAGAACTTAAACACATAATACTCTATTATCTTCATGAAATTTCCCTGCCAAATTTGTGATATGAAGTATGCATTACATTACAATTAATAAAGCCATTAAAATTACTTTCACTCTACTTGTAATCAAAATTTTGAGTAAACGCAAACACTTGGTTTTGATTACATCTTTTTTTCTTTTGTTCCTATCTTTTAAAATATATTCTTCGATTTAAAATAATACCAAATGCTAAAAAAACTAAGTTTGTAGAAAATAGAGATTACTTTTCTCTTTATGTTAGAAAATCAAAATTGAAAATTACATTAAAATCAATAGATGCATTCATTAAATAACCAATATTCATTAAAAATGCATTTATTTCAAATTTATTGAAATTAATAAAAAATGCAAATAAAAAACATACAATGGTAATTAAAGACAACTTTTTAAAAGGTAGGTAAATATGAATTTTTTTATTAAATAAATATTATAGGAAGATGATCAAACCATATTGTTTGTTATTCGTTAAAATAAATATATTTTGTAATATTAAATTTTTGTTTTTTTTTCCGCATACAAATATAATTGTTCGATTACATAACTCCTTGAAAACAACAAAGAAGCCGAACATAGTAACCAAACCAAAAATTTCAGAATATAATGAAATTCTATTCTAACCATGATCCTTTTTCCATTCGCATTCCCATTTTTATTCTAGCTGACTTCAGGACAAAATTAAAATTATAAGATTAAAAGAAAACATCTACTCATACCGAAAGTTATGTATAATTTTAGAAAGGATTTCACTACTACAAGGAACGGAGACACTGGCAAATTGTATGTGGAAATAAAAAAAAGGCAGTTCCATTTCCTCGGAAAGAAAGATATAAATTCCCATTTCTACATTTTATTCGGGGATCTAAGCAGAAACATTGCTCTAAAAACAAAGGAACAGGATTCCCTTGACGATTCAGATGAGGAGGAACATGGAGAAAAGGGAATAATATTCTTATTTCATCATGTGATGGGGACATATATTTTTCCAGGACTTCCTAAATTTGAAATATATGATACGTAAAAGCACACTGGACCACACGCGAAGATTTATAAACGAAACGACATTGGCTCAGCGTATATAAAGCACAGAGAATATTTTTTATTGCCGGAGAAAGTTCTGTTCAAAGGAACCACTTCAAGCCTTGTATGTTTGCCTTTCGAGAAAAGAGTTATGTCCAAATGCGGATCAATTTACGAGAATGGATCCGATTGGTTAAAGTTAATATTTGTTTTTACTTTTCGATCAACTCGTTTTTAGAATTGAAGAAGACAAATGGGAATATGATGGCTCAGCGTTTAATTCAAGACAGTGATCTTATATTAGATTTGATGGTTAATATCAAATCTAAAAGAAAATTGTTTGTTCAGAATATATATATATATATATATATATATATATAATTCTATAACTTTTATACAACTATAAATTTTGATAAAAGTTGTTGCTGTTGATAAACCTATATACTTGATTCATGCTGATTTTTATCTTTATAGTTTTAAACATCAAATTATTTATTGCGACACTAACCTATTTTTATTTTTTAATGTGAATACTGTTTGGGTGAATATTTATACTTAAACTCTGGTTTCTTTAAAATACTTAGCTCATAATGCAGCGATTACTATAATTTATAAGCAAAATTCTGAAATTATTTATTTCTAATATTATTATTTTAGCCTTTCATTCTTTCAGTGGGTTGATAAAACTGAGTACCAAGCATGTTTGGGAACTAAATACTCGGAGTTATGGGTTTGGCTGACCACCTAACCGGGACAAATGTTTCAAACCCCAGAGCCCTCAGTCCAGAAAACAGTTATCTACACTGTAGGCCTTGGCTCCCCGATGGGCTATCGTGTCGCAGAGTGTAGTTTAGAAAATATTATTATTTAATGTTTAGTTCTAGTTTTTAATAACATTGATTTTGTTTCAATTTAATTTGTTATTAATTTAAAAGCTGGCAATGCTAATAACTATTAGAAAACATTTCATTCCTTGCAAGTTTCTATAGTATGTTCTTAAAGAATATTCAGAAATTATTTAATTCTTTTATAATCACGCGCATCATAATTAGCTTTAATCTTTTATTGATTTAGCAATTTTTTACATAAATATAGATAATTTTTGATAGTTATTCGGAAGCACATTTAGTAATTGTGCACTTATTTCAATTACTTATTTTAATTAATATTCTGAAATTGTTTTTATAGGACTTAGGTTGTTTTTAAAAAAAATAAAATTTCATTTTTATAACTAAAAACTGTATTTATTAATGTTTATACACTGTAGAATTCTTCTTGCTTCTTAATATCTGTTGCTTTTTCTATTAACTAATTATTATTTTTATTTTCTTTAAATCACACATCAATATGTTCCTTATTTCCATCCATGGCTATATTAATAACGTCTTTCTTTTTTAATTTATATCGTGTTAAATATTAATATTTGAAATGTATGTTTTGATAAAGAAAATATTTTTTTACATATTGGAAAATATTTAATATTCAAAGAAAATCATTAACATGATTTTATTTGAATATTAAATATTATTACTAGAAAAATAACATGAAAATTAGTATATTGTGTCTACTAGGGTATTATAAAATATTAAGAATATACATAATAAATCCATTTTTAAAATATTCTTTCTCAAAATGCCTCGTTGAAGATGCAAAAAAGTTATTGAAAATTGTACAAAATATTATAATTATTAAATAAAATGTAAAGTAGCTTCCAAATATTCATTAAATAAGTAGTTTGAAATGTTCTTAAACAATTATTTCAGAATATATTTCGGGATGAATGTACTTTCTGAATTGAGCAAAAAATTCGTTTCTGATCAATTCGCTTATCTATCGTTGTTTTTTCGGTAAGCCGAATTATCCGATTTTCAAAGCCCTTGAAAGAATTTAATCTCTAAAAGCATACGGTTCCAAAACAGCGGCATTATATAGAAACACATAAATTTAACATATATCCATTCAAAAATAAATAAATAAACTTAGCGACTTTCGAATAGATCTTTCCTTGTTAAATAATTCTTTTATCACCCTCCATAAGGTTCCGTGAACAACTTCTGTAGACAAAATAAAGACACCAACACAATTACGCGCGGATTTTTTTCCGTGATTATAAGAATTAGCATAACGAATGAAAGAAAAAAAAACAGCTGACAAACTTTAAGACAATGAAAAACGAATAAAGCCTTAAAATACCGCATGATTTGTTAACAGTTCCCTTAAAAGAAATCAGTAATTAAAAATTCTGACCTAATTACTTCATCGGCTAATTAGTTCGGTCTTTATTATCTGAGTACTAATAATGTCTCATCCGGAACTAGCATAACGCTGCTACGAACATACATTCATTTCCAGCGGCAAAGGACTAAAACGCGGGGAATTCTCTGGCAAAAACTTTCTTATTTCTCTGTCATACATATTCAATTTGAATAAAGAAGAAGAGAAGTAAAGGGGCGCCTCATTTGCATATCAATTTAAATATATCACAACAAATCTGATCATGAATATCAAAAAGAAATAAGAAAAAGAAGGAGCAATTCCTGTCTTAAGCAGGCAGAAGTTGCGCCGAAAAATATTTTCCGTCGCCGTCTGATTTACATTGAATACATTATTTGTACCAGCCGCCTTTCATAGTATACATTAAATTATAGTTCAGTCCCTGGATCTTGAATTATATGTTGTTTTTTCTTGCTGTTTTCTGGGGATAAGTGTATGTAAATGAGAAAGCTGCTAATTTGAAAATGATTGGAAATAACACGTGCTGATTTGGATGTGGCAGCTGAGGAAGGGAAGTACTCAGCGAAATGAAAAGCAATAAATCTTTTAAAATAAATTCGAGATCACACTATGGAGTTGTAAAATGTTGAAAGAGATAGAGAATATATATGTGCGTCATATATTGACTTCTTGTTTAAAAACAAATTCCGTGAATAATAACTTCAGTGATATGTTGGGGATGGTCTAACAGTATAAAATTGTTGAAAGGTTTCTTATTATATTTCAGTTCTAGAAAAGGGAAGTGTTTTGTCTTCAAAAATTTTTTTTCACAAATAGTAAGCCGTATTCACATACCTAAGGGAAAAAAATCTTGAAAATTCCCGTGCAAGCATCCCGACTAAGAAGCATGCAAAAAGCACAAGCATAACATGCATTTGCCATTGTTCAATTGTGTCTGTGGTTTTTCCGATCCAAAGAGAGTAGTCTTGCACAGTAAGTCCAATGGATTATATAGCTTTTGATACAAGATATAAGGAAAACTCCCAAGCACCCACCCCGATAGATGTACATGCAGAGAGCAGAAACGCAAAACAGGTCTCTCTTTGCTGAGCAGTGGTGAGATCGAATTTAAAGTTTTCCATTCTAAAGAGCGTAGCCTACCACTAAACTATAAGGCCAATCAATGTATTATAGTTTGCCGAAACATTTTACAATAATTTGCATTTGAATTATGGAAATTATTGAGATGAAGTGAGATTTCGTCATATCATAAAATCATAAAAGACTGTTGCCCCATATTACCTGCACCTAGCACCTAACCCATAGTTAGTCTCTACCAGTTAAGTAGAAGCAGACGGATTTAAGTCTCCTTAATTTAGAAACAGAGATCAAGGAGAAGATCCCTAATTGATTACCCCAGAGGTATCATTTCTCGTGAGAATCATTGCTCCCTCAACTTATTTTACGTGACTCAATCATCATTAACGAATATAAATCTTCCGTTAAGTTGGGATTCGAATTCACAACCTTCCAATGATGAGAACAATGCTCTAACCAATAAGATCATGGTGCCCTTTTATAAGAAAGACACTGACAAAGATGTCAAGGTATAAAGCTGTATTATGCAATAATAATTCATGTTTTATAATTTTTTTAATCATATCACTGGACGAAGTCGATGGCTGAGCAAGCATATTTTTTCTAATTTTCCTAACAAATAATGGACAGTGAAAGATTAAGTTACCCGACCAATATATTTGTATTTGCATAGAATAATGTTCCTTTCCGAAATCACGTAACGCATGAAATTGAACGTTGAATTGACAATTGAAATTGAACATAAAATAAAATGATTGGGTTTGCTTCATAAAGATAATTTGATTATAACATTACAATAATACCATTAACATCTTCAATATAATTTAAAATTTATGGAACTATGAAAATCGCCCCCCTCCCCACACACACAACAAATTATTCGAAAATGGAATTTCAATGTGATTTACAATTAACAATTTTTATAAATAAAAAATCAATTTTAATATTTTATTAACCAGTGGGGTTACTGAAAATATATTAATTAATAACAAATTATAACGTGATTACTTTAATTTAATAAGATTTGATTTCATGTCGCAAAAAATTAAACTTAGGAATACATTGTTTTTAATTATAAATATGTTCTCTATTTGCAATATGTTGTTACCGAAGAAAACAGTTTATTTTATTTATGTTCCTTCCAAAATTATCTTCTTCTCCAGCGTTTATCGGAATTATATTGTTAATGAATTGATTTTTTTGATAGCAATAATTTTATTTTGTTATTTCATTATTTCTGATAAAATTGACAAAAATTATTCTTTGTTAGGACTCATCATTTCAACTAGTACAAAACAACAATCATTGTCGGCATAAAAATAAGGATTTGTTATTTGCTAATTTTTATCATGGCAAAAGTTAAATTAACTTTAACGATTGCAGTAGATATATAGCGTTCTTTGAGGGGAAAAATCCAAATGCGATGAACGTGACCGTTATATATATATATATATATATATATTTCTATCTTTAATAATTTATTTTTTAAGATTAGTTATTGCCTTAGATAGAGGAATTTGACAGCCGAAATAACATAAAGGATTATGCTCTCATATAAATAGCAAAAGAATTATTACAGTCGTTTTGATTATGAATCAAAAAAAGAATAAACTTATGATTTGAAATGGCGATTGAATAAATTTTTCTAATAATTAGCAAAAGAGGAAAGAAATCATTAAATCCTATTAAATTTCAGAAGAAGAAATTTAACAGATGAAACAATAACTCACGTAAACAAAGCATCTTTGAATGTTTTCCTCTGATCTAGTTTAAATTATTTTCAATAGAAAAAGACGGGAAAAAATTGTTGATTCCCCATTTTAAATCTGCAGGACTTCTCATTATTTTCTAGAAAATTTTCAAAGGATTACCTCCAGGAAACCGAACAAACCCCCTCTCCCCTCCCATTGAATCAACAAACACCCCCCGCTCAAAAATTCATAATCATTCCGGTAATCACATTTTCAATAGATTACAAAAGAGAATGTTTCCCATCCCTTCTTTGGCAAAACCGTTCTCTTCTCATTATAAATATTTTCTTCGGAGAGAAGAATTTTTAATAAGCGGAGGACGGTCGATGGCCCTGGCGTCTTTGGTGTTATCGTCTTTCCCTGTGTCTTCCCTTTCCGGCCGGTGGGTGGGGGTGGACGAGAGCAGAAATGATTTTAGCGGTGTCTTGTTTACGAAAAGCAACAAGGATCAGATTGCCTCCTAATTACATCACCTTTCCACCTTCCAACCGCAACCGGAGAGGGCCTTGCTCCGCGGGATAATTATGCGAGGGGGGGGGGAATAATTCTGTTATGGTGGTCGAGGGATAATTGCCACCCCCACTAATTGACCTAATTATCGGAGGTCGATTAAGTGATTGGTAAAAGAACCTCAGAGGATATCCATCCGTCTCCGGGTTCTCGGTTTTCTTTGTTCTTCAAGAAATGGATTTGCGACCGGAGGGAGTGGAGGGTGGATCTAATTAAAAACGAGGTTTCTTGCAAATATGGAAGGGTATATTAATTAATTCGATTTTTGTTCCAAAGAAGTTTGTTCGTGTTAATAGTAAGACAAATATGTGCTTTTAACGAGGAATCGATGAGATACTGTATAATCGACGCATATTGATGAGGGCTATCAGGATAATGATATAACAAATAGAGATATTGACGCATTTGTCATGTCATTCACCTGAAATGATATGAAATGAGTGAAACGTTAACGACTCTATTTTATTCAAAATAAATTCAAATTAATCTAGATTTCTATGCCATTGCTAATATATTTCTAATAAATTAATTTGGAGATTTTTTTCACCAATTATCACATTTTGCATTCAGAAATTAGTTTTTATATGTATTTATTGATACACGCGCGCAAAGCAAGAAAAGAAAAGCTAAAATTTTCACGTCACTCGATCTAAAAGGCGGACATAGGAATAGGAAAAACAAAATATTTCTCATAGTATCCCATTAATTCTTTATAACCAAGATAAAATCTAGAGCTTCCAACCTCCAAAAATGTCGTTACGTCTATGAAACGTTGAGTTAACTTTATTTTCATCTCAAAAAATAGCCAAACAGAAATGTTATAAGGATTTTAAGACCTATGGCAAATTAGCTCAACTGGAAGAATTTTAGCATAAATAATGGCTGTGTCCCCGTATCTCCGAAAAGAGAAGCCATAGAACCCTTAAGTACGCACCTGGACTGGTATCAATGAGGAATCTTTAATATAAGCACAACATCTCATTGTTTAACAATGACCACTATCGAAAGGAGAACTTATGAATTTAAGCATCAAATAATACTATGTGTATGTTTAATGATATTATATTTTTCAAAAAGGCACTTGTTTTATTTATATTTCAATTTAATTTCGAATTAAAACAGATGAAACATTTTCTAGCACCTTAACATTGTTTCAGTAATGTAATCAATGGACATTTCTTCAAACCAATATCAAAATTTAAAGAACAAAATATGATTTCTTCGAAATTATCTTAGTTGATATAATATATTATTAAATTATAGTTTCTTTTTTTATAAAAAAATAATCATTTTCTCGACAATATATGATATGTCATGTTTTTTCTAAAAGCAATAAATGTTTTTCGTTAAATTATTTATGTGCGTGGCTTAAAATAAATATAAATCCCAATTTTTATTATTAACTTTATTTTTTATTCAAATAAAATTTTTTAATGAATAAATATTTTTCTGCTTGGATTTTATGCTATATTTATTCATTATTTCCATTAATAATTTGGATAAAATAAATTGCATTATTTTTATTACGATATATATTAAATGAGTACCAATATTTTGGGAGGAAACTCATACATAAATATTTTTCATTTGATTGTTTTGTCATTGTGTGTGACATAGATCATTTAAATTTATTATTAGAGTGGAGAACTTATGTTTCCAAAAATAAAAATACTCTAAATTAACCTTCAATATCTTAATTAATCTTTGATAGCAGTTTTTTACACCAAATTATTCGTTAGAATTGAAATATTGGACAAAAAAACCAAATTAAATCTTTCATTTTTAATAAAACATTTTATCAATGCTTATACTTCAAATTTTTATACATATTTTCTTTTCCTATATTTTTTACAAATATGTATAAATCCTGTAATATTTAAAATTTGTGTAACATAATTTTATTTAAGTTTAATATTTTAATGTTGAGTATTTAATAACAATATTGCTGTTCTTATGATGTTACTCATATCGATGTACTGCGTGCATACCCTTTCTATATATAATTTGAATAATTATACGATTTTCTTGTTAACTCCCAATATACTACTAAAATATATGCGATTTTCTATCTATGCTATTTTAACAAACTGACTTTGTTTTTTTTATTGTGGTACATAATAATAAGGATTTTTTTTTATCAATTCACGCAATGTGTCGAATTGTAGTTTATTATTAAAATTATTCAAACAGAATCGTGCTTATGTGATAATGTTTTACTGTCACTGATCCCCACTATATTTTAATATATGAGCACTTTGATATTTAATATATGAATTCTTTGAGATTAGTTCCCCTTACTAAAAGCACTAATCACATTGAATTATGAACAAACATTTTGATACACATTTTAAATCAGCATAAAAGCGTTACATGTCTTAACGAAATTTTAAAAAAATATTTCGTATAATAAACATCAGAAAACTTCAGTAAATGATTTTATGGATAAATGTTAAAAAATGATGAAACATTTTTATATATAAATTATATATTTGTAGTTATCTAAGACGAAATTATTCATCCTTAATAATTACACAGATTTAAATAATATTTTACGTTGTAAGTATCAAATATGAAGAAATTTGGATTACAAACATTTAAAGTAATCACATGAAATTTAAAAATTATCTTTATCATCCTGCTCCATTCCATTTATAAATTTAGTTTTAAATACCTTCATCTGTTCTAAGATATTAAAATTGATGATATAACTGAGAATATGTCGGAGGTATGAAAGTTAGCATGATATTTTTACTCCTATGAAAGCATGCAGATCTGAATAAACAAGGATATTACATATAATATTTACAGATCTATAATATTTGTGTATCGTACTATATCACAACCTTCTCTATAAATCACAAAATAAATTATAATTAGCCATTTTTAATTCGGTATATTTCTATGAGAATAAAGGAAGAAGAACTCTTTAACAACTATGACTTATTATTTGACCTTGAAAGAAAGTTTCTGGTATTCAAAGGATAAAGTATGTCTGTAAATACTTTCTTCAGCAAACTTCAAGACGTTAAGATATTTGTTTGACATTATGCAGAAACCTCTAAATTATCCTTATTTCCACCTTCATAAATCAAATTAGAGACTGTCCAGGACAAGTATAATACAAATACAGGACAAAGGAGACTCATTATCTATAGTTACAGTCATTGTAATGCTCTCTCGACTCCCTACGCTCTGTGCCCTATGTTGGTTACTAATTGATGGCAGTGGAAATTTCCAGTTTCTAGAACTAGAAAGGAGTGTTATGGTCAGATGAATCAAAATTCATACGTTGCCAGACGTACTGACGTAAGGGGCTATGATAAATTCTGAGTAGTCCTGAGCCTTTAGTATTTCCCTTCGCCCCAAGTGACAAGTTTTGTATTCTAAAACAAGTAGAGCTTTGTTTTAGAATCATAAGTTATAGGGAGCGAAATTATAAATACAGAATGGTTAAAGTTTGCAGATTTATTACATTTCAGTAAAAATTACAAATGCGATGTATTTTATACAATTTTAAAAAAGTTTTTAATTAGTTTAAAAGTTTTTGGAATGAGGATTATATACAACAAAATACATTGAAATCTAAAAAATCTAGTTTTAAGAAGTACATTATATTTTTATTTAAAGATAGAAAAATAATTTTATGAATGATAAATCCAGATTAATGTCCATTAAATGTTGATCCGAAAAACTTGGAAAAACAAATTGATTTTATTTGGATTTTAGAGAAAACTTTATTTTCCTTAAGTTATGCACACATTAAACTTTATAATATGTGAACTTTTGGAATGAATTTTTTCAAAAATATTCATATATTAGAATTCGTATCTGAAACGTGTGTGAGTCAATACCTAATTCCACAGACGTGACATTACACACTCATGAAGTCTTATGTTCATCTACTAATGCCATTGGAAACTGCTTCGGACTCCAGGATCAACTGCGTCTATTAATTATGACTTGAAATTAAGAAATTACTAACTGTATTCGGTACTTTGAACGGACAGAAGTAATCAGTCCTCCATATGAGTACATCAAATATCAGAAAATATAAAAGTTCACTTTTCATTAAATAAAAATAAAACTAATTTTAAACTTTCGAAAGTGCATTTAATTTAATATCTTGGTCATTTAAGTTAATATTTTTTTAGCAAATGCACAGTATATTATTGTACAATATATCATAAGTAAACTAACTCACTTAATGTGATATAAGCTGTATTTGGCTTGATTAACATTTCCAGAATTAGTTTTAGAAATTGAATTGTTATGATACATGAATGTACGCATCATTATGCTTTCAAAAAGTGAAAATTAGCATCAATTTTTATTGCCAACGTCATCTAAGATTCTAAGTAAAAATTAAGATAAGTGGATTTTTTTTTAAGATAAGTGGATAAAATATTATCAATCAATAAAGCGAAAATAAAAAATGACTTTTACGAAAAAAATTTCAAAATTTTTATAAGTTAAATTTGGAAAGAAATTTTCAGTATTTTCTACAAAAACTTTTTTAAATGAATTTAAAACATAAAAAAATTACTCAATTAGATGTTTAATCAATATAACAAACTAAATTTGAATAATCTGAATTACGTGTGTCATGAAAAGTTTCTTCAAAGAATAGTGAATTTTGAATAAATAATCATGGAAATAATTTGGAATATTAAAATGATCATTTTTAAACTTTGTTGAATAAGTGGATGCATTAATGTTTAGGATAAACCACAAAGTTGACCATTACTGATTGCAGATGGTATTTGAAAGGAGGATCCTATCACATTGACCATTTTACTCACAGCTTGAGTTTGTGAGTCAGGCTTGAGCCTGACTGGAAGAATAATTTATCTCCTGGTTCATTTTTGAATCAATGGGAAACCATACTATTAAAAGTTTATCTATTGGTTTTACGCTAGTGGAGATTAATATCTCTATTTATAAGGTGAGATGAAAAGTAGATCTAACAAATACAAACATCGTCATTCAACCGTGATTCAAAATAGCGACTTGTTTGATATTGTTGAGATTTAGCTTGGAACCGTTTACTGTAATTCATAATTCTCTTCCCAACATTACGTACATAGACTTCAGATACACATTAAACATTGTTACCCAGACTCAAACTTATTAATGCTCTAAAATAGGTAAAAGTTGCAATGTTCAACTTAAAAAATAATATTGAAAACACTTTTTATCGTAACTTCCCATAATATGCAATGCAATGTATTTTATCTGAGTTGTTGAAATGGAAAATGTTAATAGTCTAACATTAGAATTGCAGTAACATTAAATATTTGAATATTCCATCCTAAAATCTTCCATATCAAAGAAAATAATGATAAAACTTTTGAATAAATCAATTTTTGTTTTATCAGAAAATTCTTAAAAATAGTCTTTGAGATATTGTATTTCACTTCAGTAATACCTAAAAGCATTGTGAAGCGCAATCAGTTAAATCACAATTTTTATACCAAAGTTTGACTTTAAATATAAAAATTTCGTATCACATTTTATACTTAAAAAAATCAAAGATATTTTACTTCGTATCACCTGCCTACAGTCGGTAAAGGAAATTCATATTTCATGCCTCGCAGTCAAAAAATTCAGCCAGCCCGAGTTTGCCGAAGAGCTATAGGCCCCCTATATTTTTAGAGAAGAATACGTTCGGCCTGGCACCCAAGTTCATAAACAAGAGATAAAGTCCTAAATATAGCGTGACGCTTCTATCACATCAGTGTGCTTCATTTTTCCCCATCCTGAATGAAGTTTTTTCCCTTCAAACCATCTTAATGACATCGAGCCGACCGGGTTCTTTACGTTCTATTCTCGAGGTATAACTCATTTTCTCTTCGTTCCATCCTATTTCGGTTTCGTTTGCTATTGTGCCGCTCCTTTTGCTATCGTTATTTTCACCCCTCTTTTCTTTTCTTTATTTTTCTTGCTTGAACAATCTTTCGAGTAGTTCTTTAACAGGAGAGGAGCTAAAAGAACGATATCGCTGCTTTATAACTTTTTACAGATATTAGCCGAGTACAATAGCTATATTTGGAAGAATGATCTAAGCACTTTAGGAATTTAAATTTAGAAAAGTAAGCAAAAGTAGTACATGGAATGGATATTAAATGGAGGAACGTAGTAACATTTTATGTTTTCTCTAGTGAGTAAGTTCAGCTTAAATCTACAATAATTATTTCTATTTTCGAAAGACATTTACGCCCCAAAATTAAGAATTTTTTCTTATATTTGAGGGAACATTTTATATAATAATTCTGTAAAACAAATTAACATTTGTAACACGAAGAATATTTTTATGATAACCCTCTGTTCTAAGAAATACTAAGAATGAATAGGTTTGGTTTAAATGTTGCTTACTGATCTTTTTTTTTTTTTGTACACAATAGCTAGTTAGATGGGTATGTACAATGTAAAATGGCTTTCCAGTCACTGCAACTACACAAGTCGTTGCGGAAATTGAACCCAGAACTGTTGCACCAAAAGCGAGAAGGCTGCTATCGTTTTCCAACTGGGTGCTTGTTAGTAGAATTACTATGAATTTTAGGAATTTAATTACCAAATAATCAATTATAGCCATTTGCTCTTATCTAGTTTTTACAATGGCAATTTTTAAATTGCGTATTTTACATTATAAAATACTCAATTTACAAGAAATTATTTCATTGAAAAAGTGAATTGAAAAATTGTATAGTAAATTGAACATTTTACACAATAAACTTGGTTTTAAGAGCTCATAGAAAGACTGGATTAAGAGTTAATGATTTTCTTACATAATTATGGATGCACTATAATTATGTAAGAAAACAATTTACTGACATAGACAACTAATATATAGACTGACATAGTAGTCTATGTCAGTTTAATGCGGAAGGGCCCATTTTTGAACGTGCTATTTTTCTAATCAGATTGCCATTCTAAAATCATTTTTACATACGATAACTCATTTGAGAAACATCCATAATTTGAAGCAATTTCAGACTACGATAGAAATGAGGATTTGAGTCTCGAACTGCTGAACAGAAGATGAGAATTCTAAGCATTCATCTATTAGTTTGGCTATTTTATAAATGCAGTTGAAAAAGAAAAATCGTTTTTTATAGTATTTCCATATTTATATACAGGGCAGATAAACTCAACTCATAACTAATTCGTCACTATAATTAACTTTATATTTATTATAGTCCGCTCACAAATAAGATCTAATTTGTTTAGGAATTTTGCCTAACCAAAATAGATCTTAGTTGGCTTCTATTTGAGGAATAGAGATCCAAATAGAAAAAATTAATTTGTCCATGATTAACATAATGAAAAAAGTAACTTATTATCTAAGTGCATAAATCTGGAAGATTTGTTTTAGGTATCTTTTTCTAATTTTCCACAAAATTAAGGAAATTTCAGATTTAGTTTAAAAAAAAAAAATTTAAACATGCATTTTTTAAATTTATTACTATAAGTTTACCTATCATTATTTTTTTAATCAGGATTTAGTTTTGCTTCCTATTTCTGTCAATTTGAGTATGAATTCGGTCATTTGTGTCTTAAACTCCAATCCAGTAACAAAGTTCAGTTTGAGTAGACACTATTCTTCTAATTAAAGAGATTTTAAATCTTACAGAAATTTTTTACTTGGATTGGCCACAAGAGCCTATGAAAGTCTTTGACTGGTTTACTATGTCAAACCACAATTTTTCAAAAATACAACGACGGCTTTTATAATTATCATTCTACCATATTTCCTGTCGTATTGTCACATATAAAAAACATGTTATACAGATGTTTGAAAAAAAAATCAAGGGCTTCATTTGCTTCGTCAGGATTTTTCACATAAAATATTTTTCTACAGATTTGAATAAAACTTGTTTGCTTGGGGATTAAAAGTATAAGATGAAGGCATCATGTTCAGAAACTACCTTGCTTGGTATCAGACTTGGCAACAGATCATTCTGATGAGAAGGTTCAAACATTGTGAAAATTTATTTAGAGTAGAAGTTTGAGAAAAACGCTACCAATTGAAGTTTTGACTTTGTCAGTTGATGGTGGTCTTAAATTATGAGGCAGTTGGCTGTGTTTAATGGCTTCGGTAACCAGGATTAGGTAACCTGAAACATATGCAATAACAAATCTTCAATCATGATAAGTATTCTTACGTCTGTAAAATTAGTAAGATGAAAACGTATTTTAATGAATTTCAAAAATAAAAAGAATATTTTAAATTTCTAATTCAGAAATCCAGTTTTCAAACTGATTAAAATAATAATCCAAATAAAATTATCAAGCATTTGGAATCTATTATCATTTTCAAGAACAAATGATGTTTAAAAATCAATAAAATATAGATTTTTCGAATGATTCTTAAAGCAGAAAATAGGATTCTCTGAATGTTTGACAGCCCACTGTAAGGTATTTTCAACACTTTTCATCATCTTTCATTCAGTTTAAAGCCTGCAACAACAAGATATCTTTTAACAATTAAAAAAATATCATTCCTCCTGACAATACCACCTACTGAAAAGAAAATATCTTCTCTGTGTACTACTCCACAATAAAAATCTTTTCTCCTTTTCCAATCTTCCATTGTACTGACAACGAATAAACTAACAGCTCCCACAACAACTGGAAAATTCTTTTCAGCGAAGAAAAAGAACCCCTCAGAAGCAAATTTTCCCGAATATACCATCCCTCCATTCTTTGAACACAGCTCACACTTCTCAAACTCGGGAGTTTATTAGTTCACATAGAAATCTCTTGGCAAGGGCTCCTGCCCACAAAGCCCCTGCTTACGTATCATACCTTCTTCGACATTTTCATTTTTCGTCTTCCTCTCTACAAGAGGGAACGATCGAACGTGTAACATTTTCTAAGAAATTTATTTTCTTCGCACACGTCTCTCTTTTGTGCTTGTTTTCTTTTCTCGACACCACGCCTTCCACCATGGGCCCGTTCCAGGCACAAGTGGTCCGAGTTGAGTGTCAGCAGGGGGACCACGCAAAGCTACTTCTGCTGTGATTAAACGCTTCGTTTGAATTATACGATAAAGTTGCCGAGAAACAGCCCTCGTTAATATGAAATCCTTGTTCGTCATCGGTTCAAGTCTGAATCCAAAACTCTGAATAGAAGTAGAATTTGTTACTGTAAAAGCTTTTAAAACTGCATTCTTTCTTTTTTATCCAAAAATTTATAAAAATTTGAAATATATTAGGTAAGGTTGCAGTGCTATGTTTGCAGTAGAAAGCAATTTTTATATCTTCGAAATGGAAGTAATATTCTTTTTCTTGTGCCATTGGTAAAAAGAATGAATTTGGAAATATTTTCTGCTGGAATTGAAATGTATTAAAAAATTTTACATTGATTTTAAGTTCAACAAATACAATTGATCGAGGCAGCTGAATCTAAGATACAGACTATGTGTTAGTTATCATTTCAATATGCTAAATATCTAAATGCTGACAAACGTTAGTATATTAAAGTCCTATAGTAGAGAGAGAGAGAGAGCATTTCCTATATATCTGAATTAATTTAATGAAGGCGTTTGAAATCATTGAGAATATTGATAATCTACAACAACCATTTTTCCTGCAATGGCTTTTATATATATAACACAAGTTATTGCCTTTCTTAATTTCCCGTTACAGCCTTAAATTACTAGGGTCTATAAAAATTTCTCCAAACTTTTTGGGTATGAAAGATTTTTGGTGTATATTTACAGATATGCTCGCCACAAAATATTTCTTTTACTCAAATATCAGTTTTTGTGTTTATATATTGTTATACAACAAATTCTAGTTGTTTTGCTACGTTAAAATCATTTAGTACTTACTTGAAAAATTTTTCCAATCGAAAAATTTACTGCTTACTTCAAAAATTTCTACAATTTTTGCAATACATTTTAAAACAATAAAAAAATAGTATCTGATTGGAATTTATAAAAAAATTAGAAATTTATTAAAGTTATCTATCGTTGATTTTCTCCCAAAAGTATGTATTCAAAGGATTTTCTCTTGCATATCTTTGTATTAATTTATTATCTAAAACTTTACGATATGTTTTATACATACATTATGACATTTATCATGCAGCAAATTAATATAGCAATTTTAAAAAAAAAACACATATTTGCTTGATATTAACTATATTTTTACATAAATATCATGAAATGTAATTTTTATGAATTAAAAGTACTGTTCAATTCATTATACAAATTAATAAATTTCAAGATGACCCAGAGAACCATCTAATCAATTGTTATGGACTAAAAATGTTTCAAGAAAGACTTGATATTTTCCATTTTTTCAAAATTTTCTTTATAAATCGATACCGAATGAGAAGTTCGTGGTTAAATAGAGTTTTTAGCTTTGCTATGTTGTCAAGGATATAAAACATTCAACATACGATAAGTCATAAATATCATTGTATAGTGTTAATAAGAATCAGATTGTTTTAAGAATTTTTACAATTTAAAGGTACATAAAAAAATATGATGATTATCCTAAGTGCCATACATTGGGATGAAATTTTAGAGATTGAAGACATCAGGGAAGAGTAGTTATTTTTAAATCTCACAGTTTTTATTATTACTTAAATTGAAAAACTACGGCTTCATCGAATGAAAAGCAATACGCCTTATATAAATGATTATAAAGCTGTTCAGTTACGTTAAATAATCCCACGCTATTTTCATGAATAGAGACAGAGCAAATATTTATGTCTGGTCAGAAAATATTTGTATAATTAATAGAGCTTCCATAAGTTGTTCATAAAAAGAGCATTAGTGAAATATAAGCATATGTTGCGTCTACTAAAAAATGCTCTACGGCCGAGACAAATAATGTAGAAATTTATACTAATTAAAATTATTTAATATAATTATGATGATAATTATTCAGGAAGCAATATAAGCTTATAAAATATGATCAATACATCATAAATTTTAAAAAAAAATTAAGGTATTTTTTTACAAAAATATTGGGAAGATATGTAAAACTCTTGGAACAGTCATTTTCAAAGCCCAAATTTGCAATAGTAGAGTTTAATTCTTAAAACAAGGATATTTTGGAAGTTAAATAATTGTAAGAATAGACACAAGCTCAAAGAAATATTGTATTTATCAATTGGATTATTTTTTAAGAATAGAAAAATCTCAGAGAAATAGGGTATTTCGAAAATAGGTTTAAAAAATAAAGAAATATTCACTTAAATAAGGTATAGTTTCAAAAAAAAAGGAGTATAATAAAAAACAAAATAGTTTAAATTGCCAATCAAATATTGCTATAATGAGGACCTAAACAAATGACCCATAAGTCGTAACCAAAATTTATTCTAAATTAATGATGTTTCAGCTTCAATCTACCCACAGAAGCAGAAAAACAGCTAAAGTCGATAATAATTCATCCGAAATATAGTACTTAGATCCAAGGAAAAGATAAGAAAATTCGAGCCGTTTTTTTCTGCTCCCGTTTTTATGGAACCGTTGTCTCATCCCACTTTCGCCTTCTCCAGTTTTCGCAGCGTGAGTAGAATCATATCGAAGTGAACTACTTTTCCGGTCACATATCGAGGCCTGTGCGGTAGGAACAGAGTTATTGGGATTCCCAGCAAATGCTCAGATGGAAGCGAATGGAAAAAGAAAAACTGGAGTGAAAAAGGAGGAAAAAAATGAAAAATGGAATCATGTTCTTTCAACTTGCCAAATTGAATGCAGTGACAGACATCTCGTATACACTTTCTCAGTGATATGAAGTCCCTGAAAATGTGTTGGATGGAAGGAAAAAGTATACATTTTTTTCCACGTCTCTGTCATATGGAAGTGAAATCGAAACACACTTTCCGAAATAAGAAGACATGGCACAGAGAAAGTGCTTTCGAGCTGTCGGTATCAGACTTTGATCCTTATATTAATTTCTATCTCCCACAAGAGGAAGAAAATGCTTGCCTAGGTTACATGTTCTGATTTATATCTAATTTCAAAATGGGATGTTGAAGATTAAATTTCCTTTCCTCGACACTTGTACAGATTATGCCGTGATCGCTTCACAGATTAATAATCTGTATAACTGTGTGTAGCAGAAATGAAAAGATATTTTTTTGAGTGGATATTTTTTTCCTGGGGATGTTAATAAAGTATTTATCTCTAAATTATAACATGATATATCGAAAGAGAAAATGAAAGTAAAAATGCTTATTGGTGCTCATAATCATCAGAAAGAAGAGATGGGAAATATATATTTTAAATGAATAATTTTTGAAATAAATATTTATATACATATATACTGGTTGCTTAATTAAATATTTCAATGAACTGTGTATTTTGTTTTCTCTTTTAACCTTTATTTTGCTAAAAGTTAAGCCTCTATTTCAAAACAAAGAATACTTAAAAATAACATAGATTTTGTTATTCATTTGCTTTTCGAAACTAATTTGAGCTGGAAAGGCAGCAATTTATTGCAAAGTAATATGTAATAATAAAGACGTCCTATGCAAAAAAAGGCAGTCATATAAAGAGTCAACATTATTCTTGGTTAGGGGAGTTATATATAGGTGCGAATAAACATATGTAAACTTTTTCATCATTTCACTTCAAGACAAGCGAGTTCTTATGGTTTTCAGATAACAAAAAAAAGTCAGCTCTAAAGTGTAATCTGACTCCTTGAAATAGAACAGTCAATTACAAACGTTGATTAATTCTTTCTTCTTCTCCTCCTATAGCACTACAGCCTTCTGCAGGCCAAGGCTGTCTCTAAAAGTATCTTCCATCGGGAACCAACCGCTACCAAATTTCTCCAACGATAGATTCCAATTTCATTCAGCGTTTTCTCCACCATATCAATCCATCTGGTGTTAGGTCTACCCCTTTTCCTTTTTCCATCTACTTTTTTAAATGTAACATTTTTTGTTGGGTTTAAATCATTGTATCTATAATGACTAATTCTTTGGATTTCATTATTCTGTCTTACATGATCACGAGAACAATACTAAATTAGTCACTCATTTGAAGATCTGTGTCCAATCTTCAAGGAAGACTGATAGTATTGGTCTTTACACTTATGACATATATAATTGAAATTAGACCTGCCAAGACGATATATGTCTCTACTATGCTTAAACGACTGCACAATACGAACTGTCTACTCGCAGATACTACGAGTTATAGTTCTTCTGTCTATCCTGTCCAAAAAGAAACGGTAACAATGAATTTACCAATATGTCTAATGAGCTATGTCTGCAGAGACAAATATCTAAAAACTAAATCAAAATTTGTCTGCCACATACATGTAAGAGTTTTGAGGGTGCAAGATTGCAATCTGTCCCAGACACTACAGAATATTATACATTTCGAGTGTAAGCACCATGGTCTGGGGAGGGATTATGTTGCCACATCAACCAACTTACACGTCTATAACTGGGACATCGTGGGTCTAAATCAGGATAAAGTTCTAAACCACACTGTAGAAATGCAATTTCAACCAGCTTACTCAACTTTCATTTTGACGAACAATAATATAAGTGTCCATAGAGGTGTTATCAGCAAGCTCTATTACACAGTGTTGGGAAACTGGGTTTATAAAGTTGCAAGGTGAGTTTAACTATCTCCATCTTCTGCATTGAAATATTTTTGGATTGTCCTTTGACAGTTCCCATCTTCAGTCACTCAAAAATTTATTTGTAAATTGCACTGCAAGAAAAAGATGATATTAAATTAAATATTTTTGCTATTTTTTGTTTCCTTAAGTATTTCACTTGATCCATTCAGTTTTCAAATTTTTTCTCATCTTTTCAAATTTTATAGAAATAGTTTCTTAAAAATTTTTTTCCAATGTACTATTTGTTAATTACTGCGATATTAAATTTTTAAAAAGTCAAAGGACATTATAACGAATGACATTTATTTTTATAAATTTTACTACAAATATGTTTAATATACATTACAATAAACTTACTCAAAAAGAAGTTATCAAACTATTAAATTTATTTGAAAACTATTACACTGATATACATGCATATATTTTGAAATATTTCTACAAAATAAAATGGGACAATTCGTAACATGACAATTTTGAAATTTTTTAGCACTCAAAAATTTTACATCTTTTTCAATATTATACGTGAAAGAATTTTTTTCTTTATATTTGAGTAGCTTATCTTTTTTTGAATTTTTATTTAGAAACATTTGAATCATTATTTTGTCCTTATGAATCTTTGAAATCGAAATTATAATATCTATTTACAATTGCTATTAATTATGATACAATTCAACAAAATAAAAGAGCTATTTGATTTTTATAGAAAAAAGATCATTTTTGAGTTGGAGGGATAGTGGGTTCAATACTTCGATTGAAGGCCATTTGTGATAAGAGAGTTAATGCACATTAAACATTCATAAAATTTAATAAGGAAACTTGAAGAGTCATACGTCAAACTCATCATTAAACCACAATTCAAAATTACAAATTTGTTGGCTGATTTTTACGACTTTGGTAAACATAAATAACATAGCATAAACCTAATACTTTAAAATAAATAAATAAAATAGAGATGAAGGAACAAATACATTTTAACAAATAACTCAAAAATTGCAATTTCAATCAAACGTCTATATGAATAGCTTAAGATAATGATTAAAGTTATACATTCCATAACATCTCTCCGTAAAGGGATCTTTATTCTTTTCTTATTACTATAAGACAGAACTGATGAGAACCGATTCGAAGGTTTCGCAACGATATTATCCGCCACAAGAAACGATTCGTCTCCGGCAGTCGTCGTGATAAATTATCCCCTAGATGGTATCTAGCATTGATCCTAACTAGACTGTCACATGACTTGGGATAAGCCTAATTTATATTTAATGGCTGCTTCCGAAATAGATGCGATACACAAGAAATTGAGCGTTATGCTTCAAAACTTCCTTATCTTTTCCTTCAGATAAATGTGAACACGTCGCATGTCTGTAATCCGCGAGTTTACTTACAGTAAAATATTAAAGAAAATATTCCAAATTTTTTGAATAAAACTGGAAAAAAACAACTCTCATTTTTAAAACATTTATTGGTGCATTTTTTTTTTGGAATGTCTTAATTTATTTTTTTAAAAAATAATTGACTTTTAAAATGGAAATAGAGAAAGATTTCAAATTTTACCTCATTTTGCAAAAATGTAACATTGGCACAAGAATAAAATTCATAGCTAAAATTAATTTAAAATTGTTATTTAATTAATAAAATAGTTGTATACACAATATCTCAATCAGTAAAGACAAAGATCATGCGACCTTATAGTAATGAGTGCCTTTTACCTAAACGTATATTGATTAAAGGATTCTGAACACTTTAATTGGATGGAAATTTAATATCCTTCTTTAGATAGGGTGAATCATCTAGATAGAAGACTGTTGCCACAAATATCGAATTTCTCCATTAAGTAATATAATAATAATTAAATAATAAAGGATTTCGTGAGGGAAGGCTGTAATTAGCTTCTTTAAATATACAGAAACAAAAATTTCAGAAAAATGTATGTAAAATTGATTTTATGATAGTATGTATTATAATAGCATATAATAAATATCAGCTCTTTAAGTTGTAATATTAAATTTATATATTTTCCTTTCGAATCAACCAAAAAGTTTTTTTTTTAATTTTGCAAAGTTAATTTCATATTATATAAATAAATGAAAAAAATATTCTATAAAAAGTCTAGAAGGAAAATAAACATTTCTCAAAGAAAAGTTTAAATATGAATAAACAAAAGAATTAAAAAACATTATTATTAGCGTCTTTTTGAAAAAGTAATTTTTAAATGTATAATTAAAATAAAATAAACACAATGATTCCTCACCGAAAAATTGCATAATTTGCAAATTTAAAATTCAGCTCATTTAGACTTAAGTTTCGGATGTAGCTTATAATTCTAATATTGCTTATTGGTTATAAAATTTCGTCCAGAACCTACTGTCTAAAGTGTGATCTCTAATCCACTTCAATTAAAAATTGTGGGGAGTTTTAAACCCTTCAATTGAAGAGTAGGAATACTGACCATTCAACTTAATGAACATCCCGCCGAAATTAAATCTGAATATATGAGTACATAAAATAATAATTTAAATTGAAAGAATGATTTAAATATATGCATTAAACAAATGGCTTGCTCAATTTCACTCTACGCGTTACATTATCAATAGAAATAGATTTGTAACATTCTTAAATACAAAATGGAGAAATATTTAATACTAAGGCAAGCATAATTTATTGCACAATATATATCTATGTATATATTTTTAAGCTTTCATTAACTGAAACGTCTCGTATTAAGAGAATATTTTCCGACTGAAATTCACACTTTCTTCCGTTTCGCAAATTGGAAAATGAAACCAATAAGCAGCGCAGAAAAGGGAATAAATTTTCCGTATAAGTGCCTCGTATCGATTTCGATGTCGCCCTCCACACATTCATTTAAGCATTCGTTCCGCCAAAGAATTCATTTGGCGAAATATACGTCAGCTTTTGTTAAATTATCTCCCTAGACACAAGGAATTTTTATTAAATTATTTTGCGAATAAACACTGAGTGATTTCCAATAACTTGTAACTAAACTATTCACCAGGTATTAAATTACCTGTAATTGAATGATACATCGCTATTATAAGAGAAACATCTATAAAATAGTAATTTCGCTTAAAAGGAAAAATGGATTTATTTATAGTTTACTATAAATTGAATTTATAGATATTATGGAGAAAATATTAGTATCTATTTTGTAACTATTATGACTTTTATATATTCTTCCCTTTCTATGTGATTAATGTTTTAATAATAAATTCATATTAACTTAGAACCAGATGAATTTAGTGGAGTATAGCGTTGAAAATCGAATTTTTGCTTAGATTATAAATATTATATTCATATGCAAATAAATACTTACATTCCTTCCATTTCCAAATGATACATATAATACTATTCGTCGTTACAGTATAGTATTTCTTATCAATATTTTTAACAAGTATATTTGTATAAACATGGAAGAAGTAATTGAATAATCTTGTTTATCACTCAATGGTTATTCTTTGCTCAGGAAGTCTGCTTAAACTAGAACTAATGGTTTAGAGTGGATTCCACACTATTATCAAAATCCAAATCCTAAATCAAACGATTAAAGACAAGTAAGTTGATCATTCAGCCATTAGTGAAGTAGCGATAGCATTATTCTCTTTGAAAAGTTTAGTTTTCTGAAGATCACAAAATAAAAGAATAAAATGACTACGATTTCTATTGTTCCGATATTTCTTCATATGATGATGTTATCTGATAATTATGTTATCATTTGGATGGTTATTTTGTACTTAATACCTACATTTAAATTCATATATTGCTTAAAAATGATGAAAATTCGTGGATGCATTTTTGAATCCTACTTTTTTGAAGTTGAAGCATACGTAGGTATACATTGTTTTTCCATTTGATCTGACCCCAACTAGAAGAAGTCTGGAGACAGAGCCGTCTGGAAAGTGTTTATATGGCAGGCTGAGGTCCATCCTCGGCTGTAAAGTCAACCAAGAAAAAGAATTGATCTGAATGTTATATTTGGATTTAAAATTAAATTAAGTTACTGCGATATATTTTAAGACATCAATTTTTCACCATCCAAAAACATCTGCCTCGTAATTGATCCATGGTTAAGACTTGAGGTAACAACCTCCTTTCCAGGTGATTCCAGATAGAAACATGAAACGGTAAGGAATTTTTAGTGTGCATAGAGCTTCCTATCACAATAGTCTTTGGCTGTTTTGGTTATCGAACCAATTACCATTTGGGTACCAGACCATAGTCATTCTGATGAGGTTACTACAGCTAGCAACTAATCAGTGTAAACCTATTCTGAGGTTTTGGAATGCGAAACAACATTTTCATATTAATAGGGAAGAAGCTGGTATAAATTCAATGCAGTTATTTTTAAAAATAAAATTTGTCAATTCCATCACGAGACAATAATTCATAAGTACGTAGAGTTATTTGGACTGAGTTGTCAGATGTAACCCTCCCTATTAGCAAAATTGCAAATAGTCTTCAATTCATTAGTCCATTGTTTGGTTGAACTCCCATCTTGAACTAGATGTTGTAATAGTTTGTAATCCACTTTAAATTGTGTATCCCGATCAAATGAGCCCTCTTTCACACAGAGAATAAATAATATAATTAAATCAGCTAATCTACACTACTTCAATATAATGCATTGTATGTGTACACACAACAAATATGAATCCTTTCTAAAGTATGTTAGAGCAAAACAAAAAAAAATTGTTCTTGAGGTATTGATCAAGGAAGGAATAAGCACTTCTGACTTTTGTTATCAAGAAAGTAAAATTTAAGGTTATAAGTATCCATATTTGCCATCCATATCGGAATCTTATAGAGCGTGTATCTCAAAAACCATGAAATGAGCTATTTTTTGCTATGTGAGGAATTTTATTAGAGAATAGTCTTTTTGATATAGCTTACAAATTTACAGAGTTCAAAACAAAATATTCACCATATTTAGAAAAACTTATAACCAAATATAACCGAAGTATTTGGTTATTAATAGATACACATAACCAAATATTTCATCATGGAAAAAAATCTGTTTTAAAAGGAAACCTATGAATCTAGCAGGACTATTAACAATGTTTATGCAGAGATGGTAGCAGACTTTTTGGCACTTTATAGTTTTCCGTTCACGTGTTTGATTTCCATTGCCTGTAAAGGATGTTGTAGTTCGGAATGAATTTCGAGTTGAAAAAGTAATTAAAAAGCGATAAACGAACTAGATAATGTTCTTAAAGGTAACTAGTCGTTTTCTTTATAATATGGAACACATATACTATGAAAAAGAATAAAATAAAATAATTAAGATTATAATGTTTAAGAAGGATCACATGTTTCAATTTAGAGTGTGTGCGTGAATTATTTTTCCTTTATATTTATTTATATAAATAACTAAAATAAATGGGTGTTGCAGAAAAAATTATCTAAAAATATTAATCTGATAATTTTGGCCAATGTAAATTATTTCAAGTGTTAGAATAGATATTTGGAGGAATGTCGTGTAAGTTTCCTTATCCTATCACATCTTGATAATCACTAACATAGTACACTGAAGTTCTAGAGTGACGCACGCAATCGATGATCAGCTAATAAGTGAGTAATCCTCCAGTACACTTCACTCATTCATTCGTAATTGAGACAAAGGAGTGAGGATGCCATCCCCCCACCATTATTCCACCCTACGCCAAACTCAGACGATCTCTCATCACCTACAGCCCAGCACAGTAAATAGAACCAAACGCTGCCAAGAGAAAAGTGTGATCCAATTGATTGGATTTGGGGTGGGGGTAGGCAAAAAAAGGTTAGGGGCTATCCTTGGCTTCACTTCAGTTCTGCGTCCCACCCCTCATCTTTTTCACGGGATCTAATCTCCCAGCATCGATGCTAACAAGATTAGCCTCTCATTTCTTGCGTCTGTACCTTTGCCTCCGTATGTCTGCGATCCTCCGGACTTATTTCAACGTATGCTTCTTTATTTTTTGTTGCAGTTTTCTTTCACGTATTAAGAACTATATATTTTTTTTATTCTCAAGAGAAAGAGTCCAGAAGCTAAAGGGCTTGTTTTTAAATGAGGGCATAGATAGAAAGAAGAAAAATAGCCTTTGGTGTGGTGGGTGGTTAATCCAATACATTTTCCCTTCCAAGTAAATTCAACAAGGAGTAATCGAGAATTTGTTTTGACACGTGAATTTTATAAATTAAATAATTCAACAGTTGGGGGGTTTTCTAAAAGAATTTACCAAGGTTTTAAGACATATCTTTCCCCCTTTTAATAACTCCATATAAATATAAGTTTAAATATTTCACATTTAAATCAATTTTATATTTTGAACTGTCCAAAATTTTTCAAAAATGATCGGAAAAATAGCTTGCATTTTTTATGATGTAACCAAAAAGCCACACTTAAATTGGATTATTCAAATAACAAAATTTTCAAACTAAGCTTCTGGAAGAAATCGAAAATTCTTAAAATTTTTAGCGCCTATTATTTCATTGATTAATCATTTGATTAAAAATTATGCACTTTTTTTAAAATTAGTTTAGAATTTATGCTTCTAATTTATTAGCTGTGGTCCATATTTCGCCGTAATTCATGATACAACTATATATATATATATATATATCCTCATTGAAGTAAAAATACTTAAATTCCATCCCAGCAGTTGTACAATAACGGATAATGAATGTTACGACTTTGCTAACAATGAGAGCGTCTAATGAGACAAATGCTTAAAAGTTTTCGAGGTTTTCTTCATTGGGACTTCATGATCTTATCTAGGATAAATCCTCTCAGAAATCAATACGTGTTAGATTAATACCATAGGATTAAGTTTCGTTTATCTGATCATCAGCTGAGGAATGTTAGAACATCTATTTTTTTTAAGACTTTATAATTTTAAGATAGCTCAATTATTTTAACCTTAATAAGGTAAATAAATAAGAGAAGGTATTTTTTGATTTACTTTATTCTTAATAAAGTAAAAATAAAAGTATGAAGAAAATCAGTGAAGATTAAAAGTATGAACAAATAGTCGCAAGCACTCTTAAACATAAATCTTTAATGTTGCCAGCAAGAATTAAAAAAAACCACAATAAATAAAAAATTGGTTTTTTTACTCTCTAAAAAATTAAACTATGTATAGATTTATAAGGGAATATTTTTATCTATTCATTATTTATTTTGATTAATCAAGTTTTACAAAATAGCATAGGAAGCGGAAAAAAATTTATATTTGCGACTAAGAACATTTTCAGATCAAAACAATTTATAACCGTATAGGAAAATGACAACATAAAATGCCAGATTCAGATTTGTATCTTTTTATCTTACAAACCAATGTCAAATCTAGGATTCAAGGACTTTTTACTAAATGTTTTTATCCAAATTAACAATCCATTAAATTTTAAATGGAATTGACTCTTTATGTGTAAGCCATAAGCCATTTCAACAACATCAGAGTTGACAAGGGTAAATTTTTCCCCGGTTACACTGTTCTTTTAAGAAATAAGAGTTCCCTTTAAAATGTGTAGGGGGGCTTCCCACATAATAAGATTGAAATCCAACTTTCCTTGGGGATAAAACATAAATCCCTGGCGGTAAAGATCCGACAATTTGTAGTGGAACGGTTGGTCAGCACTCCAAAAGATTTGAGGACCCTCTCACAAGATGACCATCGGTTCCGAGAGTGGATAATGCGTTTTCAATCTCGCGCATCCATAACTCGGTGACACCCCCAAACATCTCCTTCCGGTTCAACAAACTTCCTCCCCCCTACTATGCGGGGGTGGAATCAGAAAGCACGCGGAATGGGCAGTCATACATCTAATGCCACGGGAGCCAACCTGACAGAGAGTTTGTCAAAAATGTTGGAAGTGGACGCTTCGAAAATAATAGTACTCGATCCTGGTCAATCCTCTTAATGTACGTTTTGTCCACCACCGGACACACCCACCGACAGGGGGGAGAGAGGAAACCCCAATTCCACGCTCAGACGACATTTTTTATTTATTTATATTTTTTATGCACCCTCTCTCTCTTTCTGATACCACGTTCCCGTTCTGTGATCTATCGTTTATCGGTGGTGGTCATTTGGCTAAGTACCTGAAGATTGGACATCGAATGGTCACTTATCGTTGAGATCGATATCACCGCGATGGGGTACCTGTGTGCCCTATAGTGGGGTTTCGCGACACACTATGATTTTTTTTTATTGATGGACTTTGAAGAACATGGAAAATCCGTGCAACGTTAAAGGGGATAATTCAAGGGAATGTGACATATGAAAAATATTTCCTTCTTGTGTGTATCACAATACTTCGTGTATTGTATATGCTTGTTAATTTTTAAAGAAAATGATTATTCAGAAATTTTTAAGATAAGTAATTTCTAAATTAAATATTTAGTTAAACTTATTTTAACTATTATTTTGAATATTAATTATTTTCTGTTCCTATGCATTTTTAGGTTTCATTTCGAAACATAAGTACTTTAGTTACATATCATATTGAATATAATAAAATGTAGTATGTCAATAAATATTAGTTGTAAAAGTAAAAAAATACCGGTACGAGAATTAATTCTCCCTTTGTTCAATCATGATTAGCTCTGAGTTGAGTTTTCAACACGAAAAACATAGTCTTGGAACAGGTACCGTATAATCCTTTTAGTGAATTTTGAAATGTTTTTGTGGTTTTAAAATATCACCAAGATAATGTAATTATTACTTTATTATGTATAATTATTATTATGTATAATTTAAAATTGCCAAAATAGAATGCTTTTAAATATCCTTAGTATTCTTACCTATCTGACATAACAATAAGCCTGTATATCAGAAGAACAGTAAAAACCGCAAAAAATTCACCAAATTCAAAAAGGATTATACGGCATCTGTGCCGTAGTCTTACATCTAGATACATCGGCAAGCTCAATTATAACAACTTGAAAATGTGTTAAGACGCCTAATCTAAAGAACTGGCAGAATATTATAAAGGTGGGATAAGTAGCATAATTTAAAAAAAAAATAGATGTAATAAAAAAACTAAATTGTAAAGTAATATTTGAATGTTAAAATATTGGTTGTAACGAAAATTTGCCGTCTACTTGTCTTGTGGTCAGCGTGCCTGACTATGGATAGGGAGGTCCTGGGTTCGAATTCCGATTCGGGCATAGATGTACTTTCTCTGTCTCCTGCCTTTGTCCTTTCCTTGTATGAATGGTTGACGATCCTATAAACGGGTACCTAAGGTATGTGTGTTTAATTATAAAAAAAATCATCTCCAGTTATCCTCTTCAATGTGAGTACAAGCATATTAGCATAGAACTCCAAAAATGTCTATCATTATCTAGCCTAACCTAAATGTTAACTTATTATTATATTATATTAAATTCTAACTTATTACTTATTTAATAATAAGCTGGAGATAGAGAAATATTATTTCTATTAGCTATGTATATTTTTACTAACTTAAGCAATTAAACAAAACCTGCCATTTCGTAATTTTGAACCACAATTAAATGACGTGATCAACACTTGAGTTGGCACTTTCTTCTAAAACTTTTTCACATCATTCCAGGCATATTCTTTGCTCTGAAGTAACTTGATTGCAACATTAAATAGTTTTATAAAAATGCGTGATATTTATTTCAACTGTATATCAGCGAATTCTCCATTTAGAAATTCACAAAATATTTGAGTGGTACGAGTGACTTATTCCAGTTTAGATAGTCATAGAAATTTTTAATTAAGGAAGACTTGAGTATAGTTATTAAGTCAACATGTCAGTCTCGCATTTAATCCAATAAAGTTCTTTGCATTACCTGTCCTTCAACCAGTTTTTTTCAGTGGATATATTCTCCAATAACTTAAAAAGCTCTTACTTAAGGTTTCTTATACAATAACCTCTTTAACCTTTCAAAGAAAAAGAGAGTTCTCAAAGACTCTTCAAAAAAGAAACGGCCAAATTTACCAGTCAAGATCATGAGCACTCACCGCCTAAATTGAGTAATAAATGACAGAATAAAAAAGTTCGAAATGACTTTCCGTCAAAAGTCTTTTCTAATATCCGCTTCTTCTTTGTTGAATAAACGTTTCAGAGAAAAATAAGCCAATACGGAGGAACACAGGTTCTTGTGTTGAAAGGATATAGTCCTCAATCAACGGGTATAAATGATGGATCGTCTTGTTAACTTACTGGCGACGTTAATTGGCGAAAGCTTTTAGGGAAGTCGCCTGACACTGTGTCCTCCACTCCTAAACAGCTACTCATAAAAGCAGTTTTTTTTTACGATGAAACACACGGGACTTCCGTTAATAATAAGCATATACTTTGGCGGTTACAGGTAAAATAAAAAAAATTATCTCACATATTGTCAGAAACCATTTGATGGGATCGTAAGATACTCAAATGTTTTTGTGGTTCGCTTAATTTATGCCAGTCGTCCTTGAATGAATGCATTTTGTATATCTTTCAAAAAAACTGATTCTGGGGAAAATGTGAAGAAATAAATTTAAGAACTTTTGAAAAGAGACGATAAAATACTACGATGTCAGAAGATGTGTTTACTTTTTGCTTTTGAACATTTATTTCATGCGCGAAGCTTGTAAATATAACATGGAAAGACATGATTGATTTATTCATAAAAAGCGAAATTTCTGTGATTACTAGGGTATTAAAAATATGCACATTTTCAGAAAACTTTTTAATGCGCCTATGAAATACTTAAAATGTTGTCTTAATTTTATTAGAGTAATTATCTTTGAATGTATTATGTGAATCATTCAAACCACTAACAAGAGGAAAAGTATTGAGAAACGTAAAAATTAAAAACTCTGAAAGTAGATGACAAAACATGGCCCCTTAAGCAATGACTTATCAGAAAATGAGATTCTTTTGTTTATAGAAATTGAATTTTAGGTAGTTATGGGTAAAATAAAAAAGCGCATGAAAAAACATTTCATGATTAAAATATTTAAAATTTGTGAGGGTCATTTAATTCATGATAGTCACTTTTGAATGCATTTTGCATATCACGTGAAAAAACACTGGTTCAAGAAAATAGGACAATTTAATGTTTAAAAGCTCGAGCTCGTTATAATGTAGCAATTTTGCTGATTGTTGCACCCTCTTCAAAGTGGAAAGTTCCCAGGTTCAGCCGCAGTCTGTTTGAGTGTCTTTCCTGTTTTCTCTCTTGCGACATATGAATATGAACCACTATCCATGAAAAGTGCTTCAAGAAGGTAAAACCCTGCAAAATTTCAAAATGCCTTACAATGTCCTTTGGCCATTATTTGTCGGTTAATGGGTTCAATGAGCTTAAAATTTATGAAAGCAACCAATAAATTTGACTCTTCCAAATAGAGTCTTTACGTAGCATTCAATATATTTCATGATCAGATTTGTATATGTACCAAGAAAAAATAGGATTCTTCTGTTTATCAAAGGTAATGGAATATTCCGTGAAAAAAATGAATGGAAAACTTTGTAAGCATAAAGACAAAAATTTGATTTTTTTCCATTACTCATTAATTATAAGTAACTTTATTACTCATTAATCTTTTTTAGAATGTATGTAACATAGACTATTCCTTTATTTTTAACTATTCAATCGTATAGACAGCTTATACTTTTACCTTATTGAAAAAGTTAGCATCCTTAACTTGGGGAAATTCATTCATCTCGTCATACCTGACTCAGTCGAAGATAGTGAGAGGACTTATAAGTGATAAAAGCATCTAGGGATGTAATGTCTATCCACGTGGAGAGGTGTATCTCTCTCAGATGCTAAGCTCGCTATTTGACGTGGCTTAAAAATTTGTAGGTGTTAATTGTTTTAGAAGTTTCAGGTCACTCTGTTGAAATAGGCAATTCGAAATTATTGCTATATATATATATATATATTATACATATTGCAGTCATTTCGATTCGAAATTTTTCTCAGTCATTCTTGAATCAATTTTATATATTGTTTATAAGTGAAGAACTAATATAAAAAATGCCAAATATATAAGTAGTAAGGAAATAACGATAATTTACTTAAAATTAAAATTTTATATTAGACTAGTTTATGGTTAATTTAAATTATATGGTAAATGATTTTTGAAACACATCAAGGTTGACTTGAATGCCATCTATTAGAAGCACATAACGATGTTGCAGTCTGGATTCAAAATATGAACTAGCAGTTACTTCTTAATGTTTATAGTTGAAAAAATTTCTCATATTGAAGATACTAGGCATATTGTTAAGGATGTTGATTGTGACATTTACTTACGATATTGTTAAAAACTTTTAAATTCTTATTAATGCCAAATAATATTCCCACACAAAATATCTCTTCGTAAAACTGAACAGTTATCAATATACAAGAAACTGGTAAACCCCCAAGAAAATAAACCCAATTTCTTTTTTATATCTATATATAGTTAAGTTTATTATATTCCTTTTTTTTATTATTTATCTAAAAGTTTCCTGTTTTTTTAAGATTAAGAGGTCTTCGGAGAACTTGGCACTTTCCTGTTTCGAACTTTCGCGGTTAAGCCATCAGACCTCGTAAAGATAACATTATAGGACTTATTTAAGGGGCGATCTCATGCATATAAAAAAAGAATTCGCTTCTTGAGCGGTAGGAGTCTCTAAATATATCGCTAAGAACACAAATATCTACAGCACTAAACAAGCATTCATTTGGTGCTGCGGTTCGTTTGATGAAACGGCAAAACGGTCGCCATTTTCTGATAAAAGACACATGTACCGCTCTCGTATATCGAATTCCTGGTAAATGGTAAAGGGGGTAAGGGAAGGGTGGAAAACATTAACAGGAACAAGACTTGGCTGTTTATCTGGATCGGTTGGAGTGGGTGTATATGCCGTTCCACTTCACTTGGCTCACCCGTTGCTCATGCGAGGGGGGTAACATCGGGGCAAATAAATGATAGGCAAGGAGAGTTTTCCCTAATATCTTCTCGTTGTGAATATTTGTTTTCTGTGATGTTACGCAGAGATAACGAAGCGAATTACATTCCGACGCCATTTGCATTAATCATATAACAGTTTGACGAAAGTGTGGCTAGAGCTGGTTTTAGTGGTTTTTCTGCTAAAATGTGTGGCTTCCTTTTGAGTAAGGAAATAGTGTAAAAATACTTTATGACACACTGAATTTATTAGTCATATCACTAACGGGAAATATCAAAATCATTGGTAGGTGTTAATTATTAAAAACTGCAGACTAATTGCCAGCTTTATTCCAAAATCCAAAAATCAAGGTCAGTTAGAATTGCTAATTTTGATTAAATTGATCAAAATAGTCTGAAATGGAAGCTTTTTGTTATTTTAAGACTATTTCTAATAATATGATGTCACGCGTGCGCAATAGATGGTTTCACAATCACGATAGTGAGAGATTGAAATGAATCTTTATTAGAGACATACATCTTTTGAGATTCAGTGAACAGAATGTGAAAAGTTTAGAAAAATCCGAAAATTAAATTCAAAATTTACTCATTAATTTCTTAGTTCAAGTTCTTAAAGTTAACTTTTGATAGAATAGCTCGAACAAGGAAATATAATTATAAGAATGTGAAAATTAATTTCTTATTGTGAATAACATTCTGCTTATATATGGTACAATTAACAGTGTTTCACCTTCATACTCATTGTGTCTTGGGTATAAATTATGGAAAGAAACATGAGCTTATTAATTCTTCAAGTTATCTAATGATTTTCTCTACTAATTCGTACTTTCTTAAAATTTCAATTCGCACGATTATCTATAATTCGACTGCGACATTAGAGACGAATTAATGTTTAATTAAAATTGCAAATAAACATTTTATCGATTAAGTGCCTTTTAATATCAGTATTTTAAGTAAAACCGAGTGTTTATTTAAAGACTAAAATAAAAGTTGTAAGCTCTTATAATGAGAAGCTCTTCGAAGCAGAATTTCAAATGCGTAGAATACTGAATGACCCAATTAATCGAATCTGAGCAAAACTCGATAATGAAATGTTTATATTGTATGAACAAATTTTTATTACAATGCTGTTGTATTTTTCTAAAAATTTTATACTTTAAACAATTTTCATGTAGTTAATTACCTTTAAATAACAAAAAGATAAAAGAACAAGTAACAAAATTCGAAATTTACAATGATAGATTCCTATATTCCTACTAACATATTTAACGCTTTTTTTTTTTTTTTTTTTTTTTTTTTTTTAAAGATTTGATCTTCTGTTCAAATGTTCGTGAATTCGATTCCCTCATATTGAAATGTATACATAATCTTATTTTCTACAAACAATTCAGTACATATAAGTCAGGCGTGGATATTTTTTGAAAGGTTTGGAGTCTTTTTTAATAGACAATTCCTGGTTAATTAGTTCTCATAATAAGGGGGAAAAAACGGCCGTAGGGTGACAAACTAAGCCTTTTTTAATTAAAATGGCTTTAAGCTATTTAATTGAAAAGGCTTAGTCTATTATTAATTATATATTATTTCAATGTCTAAAATGTTAAGCTTATTTAATATATATATATGTTTGTAACTTATAATATTTGGAAAATAGTTTACATATTTATTCCACATATTTCATTTTATACGCTTATATTTAGAAACAGAACTTAAGTACAATATTTTTTGTTTTTTAAAATTTTCAACAGAATTATGTACAAAGGCACATAAATCCTTTGAATATTATCCTTTCAATAATAAGGTATTTCAAAATTATAAGCAGTTTTTTATTTCCTTAAGAGAAAATGATTTATTGTAAATCCCCATTCCACAGAATTTTGTATCTTTTTCCATGCTAAGATTTTAAGTTTAATATTTTTTTTTGGTAACAAAAAAGACGTTCATGTAAAATATATAATTCGCTTCTTAAATTTTAAAATTTCTTAAAGCTTTGTGTTCAATATTTTTTTGGCAACAAAAAAAGGCGTTAATGTAAAATATATAATTCGCTTCGTAAGTTTTTCTTCTAAGCCATTATCCCTTAAATTTTTTCCTAAACTATTTCTCGCATTCTTTTTTTTTATAATTTCTTTTGATTATAAACAGAAAATTCTTTTCTTGAGGATTAAGGATTTTCGTAAGGATCCTGGTTTATTCTGTACTTTTTTCTGTAACATTTTCCCTTTAAAGGATTTAAAACAACAGCTTCTATAAGCATGATAAAAAGTTTTACTTTTTCTTAAAAAAATAATATGTAACGTAACAAACACCGAACATTGATAGGGATATTTATTTACATGGAAATTGGAATTATTTATTAAAGGGAAAGCTACTTCTAATAAATCAAAGACAATATATCAGTTTCTATAAAATTAAATCATATTCAGAATAAAATTATATTTTAAATATATAAAATTCTCCATAAATCTGTCATACATAGAAGCACTTATTGATTTTATTTATTTATTTTGTAAAACCATGCACAATTTAAGTTTTAGTGTAAATAATCAATGATTAGGATTGGCTTTATTTTTATTATAATGGATGAATAATCATTCAGTATAAGCCCTAATTTTCAATTAAATTAAATATAATTTAAATTATAAATTCAAGCTTATATATATATACTATATAAACTCATGAAAAAACTCAGTTTTGAGTTGTAGTGTCGTTGTTACTTCGTACGGGTTTCATTTCATATACTTTTATGTATTGCAATATAACAACACGTTAAGTAGTTTTATTACCTCTACAATGATTGTATTAAATTGAAAGTAACTATTCTTGATTTTTTTATACTACAGAAGTCATTGCAAGCTTGTGTGGCACCCGTAATTTAAGTGTTTAAAAACTAAGAAGTTCAATATTTGATGCAGCCAAAGACCGTAGATTACTTATTTATCTTATTTGGTGTGGAAGTTTGAAAGTAGTGGTTATAGCGTAGGTTCCGATTTCATCACATCACCATTGCCAGAATATTGAGATACTTGTCTTGGTCGCTTTGATTGACATAAATAGACAACTGAAAACAATTTTTTTGAAAAAAATGCAACACACACAATATAAACGAGCAATATTTAACATGTTATCATATATATTAACTTATTCTATCATGTTAAGGATGTTAGAAAACGCCATGAGATGGTTATTTTTCTCTAAATCAACCTACGTAGAGATGTCTATGGGCTGAACAAAAGCAGGCATATTGAAAATTTGCTATAAAAAATAAAAACAGCATTTCGATTTCAAGAACATGAAAATATGGGATGTAAGATATAAGTTAGTAACATTAGAATTACTTTAAGTCGTCCATAAAACCTAATATCATTTCAAATACTTACATTTTTATGAATATTTTCTCTAAATTTATTGAACTTCAAATATAACAGAATTTCGCAATATCCTGTATATAAGAAAAGATGAAATGTACTTTCTAGTTTACAAGATTTATGAAAAAAAAAAAAAAAAAACTAGTGACGTATATGAAAGAAAACTTGTGAAACTCTCTGGTAAATATTTCAGAGAGAAATATTTATTTTTCGACAATAAAATCTTTTTGTATCAGAAATGTTATATAAGAATCATTTTGTGGAGACAGCAATATTTTCGTTTATGAAGATTTTATGGTAGAATGTTTTTCTGGGATAAAGAGATTATTGCCAATTTGGTGAGTTATAATAAACATTGGTTGGAACATAATAGCTTTATTTGATTCAACATTAGTTTGTAAATAATAAGGGCATTGTTTCTTCTTAATAACTAAATATCACTTTCTAAAATAAAAAACTATTTTTATAATAAAATTGCACAGAATTTACTTTTCTTTAGAGTGTACCAAAAAATTTGAAATTTTTCTTTTGAAATTATTGATAATTTTACATAAAGGATCGTGAATTCAAAAGAAAGCTGAATTAATATTTGATTTAATAGTAATCTATAGTCAAATATTAGTATTATATTTATTGAACATAATAGAACCAAGATGAAATGGTGTCATTACCTCAGACTAGGCAATATAAGAGGAAATAGACCAATAAAGATTATCAATCTCCTCAAAAGTGATGAAAGTGCACTAAAATTAGCTATTTGATCATAAACAGCTTGGATGATAATAAATCTTATAATGTCCTCAAGATTTTATTAGGCTATCATAATTGGTTTTTTAAATTCATATGGTTGTTTGTTGCGTAAATCTAGCTTATTATGACTTGATTATATTTTAATGAGATCATAATATTGCTTATTAATTCCTTATCGAACAATTTATATTATAAAAAGATTAACTAACTTTTTTATTAATAACAAACGATTATCAATATAAAGTGATTTTTCATAAGAGACAGGACAGATATCTTAGCAAAGCCACAAAGGGGTAATCTATTTGCTTAGTCTCCGTCAGAAACACCAGCATCGAGAGATGCATTGCTTTCTGGTAACAGCAACCCTCTCAGCTCGAAGAGTCAGCACAGAAACCAGTTGCGTCAGTTAATCCATCCAGCTCCTAGAACAACTAAACTCTGCTGAAAAGAGTTGGGGCAGAACATCACTCAAGTCCCATTGCTGGCTGCTCATCTCTCCGTTTTGAGACCAATGCAACCTGGCATCCATTAGGGAAGTTAATGCACATGCTCCTTTCACGGGGACGTTGCCTCCCACGCACCAACCCCCTTCTGAACATGCGTTCACCCGCCGGGGTTAATTATACTATTTCCATTACGTTTAGGGAGGGACGAAGCCTGGAGGCAATGAAGGGGGCTTGAGGCGAAGATTGCTTGGTGAAATTTTCTACTCACACCCCGAAGATACTTGGAGTTCTCCACGAAATTGTTCCATTTTCACTTCTAACATTTACTCAGAGTGAACAGATTAGAAGAGGAGATTTGAGTTTCTTTTGCCTATCGAGGTACTTTCTGCACTATAATGCGTAGTCGTAAGAGTCTGTGGTAATGTACGGTTGTAAGTGTCCGATTTTATATGGAATACGTGAGGAGGTGCTTAAACTCAAAATAGCCATAACATTTTGAATACCAAGAAATTAAGTCCCTTCTTCACATAAACTCAAGAATAAACATGAATAGGTAATTAATGTTAAAGTTGAGTGCAACATTTTCTGAAGTAAGAAACCATTCATCAAAATGACTACAAAAGATTCATAGTAATATTTGTAGAGTAGAATCATTTTATTTTTGGTAGAAAAAAAAACTGTTTTTTTTTCTTTTTTTTATAATAATACAAAACAAAAAATAAGAAAACATGTAAAAAAATAGGAAAACATAAATAGAGTTAATTTCATTTCATAATGTAAATTATTAGAATTATAACAGTTAAATTTAAATTACTGTTCTTAAATTTTAATAAGAAAATTTTCAATGTATAATTAATTTCTAATTTTATACTTGTTTAACTATTTTCAAACAATAATGCTCAGCCCTTAGTTTTCAATATATAGGAAATAATTTATAAAATTACTTTCCCAATGATTTGATTTTCTTCTTAAAAAGTACATTATGCATAAATATAATGGATGTGAGACAAACTAAAAAATTATACAAATATGCAGTACAAGAACAATGCATAAAATAAATCTTAGTACATAAATGGCAAAAATATTAATACACGTTCTACGAATATATGTAGTTAGAAAAATTCTTATTGTCTATTAGAAAGTTCTTTATTTAGAAAATAATATTTTTAAGGTGAAAAAAAAGAATTGAAAGAAGTGAAGGATTTTACCTTCTCTTTTTTCCATTAATCATCCCTAGCAATGTAGTTTGATTGATGGTTTAATAAAATAGTATCCAGACCATTTCTGATAGCTACATTTCTGATTATTTGTGGACGTTAGTAAAAGATGATGAATTGCCTGAGAAGTCAACTTCTGTAATTGACTCCTTTTAGAAGAGTTATTTACTGAAGAAAAGCTTGTTGCCCATCGTAAAAGAAGAGTTAAATCTAGACAGTAGTAGGTTTGTAGGAACATAGCTTTAAATTTCTTTATTGTTTTGGAATTGCTTGGCTGTAATGTAAAAATTTTATTTTTAATGTCGTTTATAAACCGGAGAATTAATATTCAAACTCAAGGCAAAAGGAATTGCATGTGGTGATAATGATATTTTTGTTAAATAAAAAAAGTTTTTTTGTATGAAAATAATTAAAAATTAGGAGTACTGTACTTAATGTAATTAAAAATTGTTACACTGAAAATATTCAGTTGCTTTATATCGTGAAACAACATCAATGGTTAATTTTGAACACCAAAACCAGATTTCGCAAAAGAGAAATTTAAAAAAAAACTTACAAGCTTTCAACCTAAAGAACATACAAAAATGAATAAAAAATAATTTTATCTTCCATGAATATACATTTTTTTAAATGTTCGATTACTCACAATTTGAAAGCTGTTGACGTTAACGAATAAAGTGTAAGATTAATTACAAACTAAGGTGCATACAGAATATTGAGTTTCTAGTAATTCAGTAATGACATATAATTTACGGCATGAATGTTTTTGAAGAGGAAGATCACATGTTCAATTCCAGTTATTATTAAGCAACGAGATATGAATATTAAGTTGATTCTCGGTATATCCATCTAAAAGAAGTAGATTTTGTAGTTTTCCGAGTTTCCTCTCTTGTATGAAAAATTTCATTATACACGAAGAGTCCTTCTTCTTCTATTGACAAGACAGCTCCTGATGAGCCAAGGCCTTCCCAAAAAGTTTCTACCATTCCAATCTGTTTTTTGGCAATTATTCTCCAATTATTTACTTTTAGGATCTTAAAACCTTCCTCTACACAATCTCTCTACCTTAACCCATTTTTTTAGTTACCAAATGTTTATGTTTGAAAGTTTTAATTGTTAATGATAAGAGGTTCATTCTGCATATGTGTTCATGTGATTAACCCTAATAAACTTGATAATATATCTATATCCTTAATTAATTTGTACAGTTCAAAATCATGATGTTTATTCGTACCACCAAAGATTTTTCTCAGAACATTTCGCTCAAAGATAGCTTTTCTGCTGAGATTTAATAAACGTGTAAATTCCTTCTGTTGCTAAAAAAGTTTACAAATTTACTTTAAGTTGTTTAACTATGCAGTATCAAAGTTATTGTAAATGGGCTTACATTGGTCTATTAGCAAGTTCATAGTTTTATGATTAGGTAATATAAGACTAAGAGCAAAATGTCAAACAAAAATGAAATGGCTTTTATCCTTCTGATATCTTGCATATATATCTGTCAACCTGTCAACCAAAATATTTTCTGGGTTTATATCAAAATGAAATATATCTTTGAAATACCTTTTAGGAAGGTAGTACATTATGAATGTTGAGAAATTTTTGTAACAGTACAAAGCTGTTAAGCTATCTAGGATGCAGAGACAAAGTTAAATAAAATGTCCTTTTAACTCAGAAACTAATTATTCTATTCCTAAAAGCGTTTCTTTGAACTTAATACTTGAAATATGTTCTGAATTATGGTTCCAATCTGGGAAAAAATTCTACATTGTGGTTATAATCAAGCGATTAAAAAGATTGTATGCGGCATTAAAAATGAAAAAAAAATAAAACAAAAAATATTCCAAGATTTCCAGTTTGGACAGTTACTTTGAATAGAAAGTTAAAAGTTTAAACCAGCTAATTTAAAACAATAGGAAATAAATGATGTAATTTTACTTCTTGAAATATTGTCTGAGTGGATGTTTACAGTTTTTCGAGAAAGTTTTTTTCTCAATTGGTAAGTGAATAACCCCCTTATTTTTCAAATTTCCTTTAGATAACGCACATAATGTTTGCTTTATTTAACCTTTCAATATTCTTGTGCTATAGTTTTTTTTAAAGACTTGATGCCTTATAGGCTAACCATTACATGCTAAAATTATTCAATTAAAGAATGAATTATATATTTTACTATAAAGGGAAAATAAATAGGGGCAATATTTAGACAGATCATGACTTTCATTAACATCACCCATAACACAAACATATATATATATAAGCAGCAAAAGTTAATAAACACGGAAAATTTTCTGAAAAATTCTCGCAAAAAACCTTAACAATTATTATTATAATTAATAATAAGAATTAATTATTATGTCAAAATCCTTTACAATTTCCTAGGATTCTTTAACTAATTTTTCTCAATATTTTTTTATACATTGTTAGCTTCCATTTTACCGACTTACAGAAGAAAACTAATTATTTTTTTAGTATAGCAAACTGGAAAAGGTGTAATAAAAAAAAAAAAGAAAAGTAGCAAAAAGAAAAATTCTCAATTCCCAAAGGTTAAAGAAACAAAGCACCTGGTTGCCAACGCCAAAAACCTTGGTACTTAATACTTCCTGTAGATCTATTCCGGAAACTTTAGATGTCGCTTTTGAGATTCTCGTGAATTCTTCATGAATTAAAATTAAGACAGGAAGCTGTTGTATCATTTTTCTTGCCTATAAGAATGAGGTGAATTTTTATATTTCCTTCCAGTTATACATGTGGAAGGGAACGGATTAAACGTTTCAAGTTTAATTTTTTTGGTTTGTATTATTTTTAATAAAAACCAGTTTTATGTGTGTGGTCTTATATTCTCTGTTATTTATTACAACTGCCTGTTTTTTATTCGACACGATTTCCTTTAAATTATTAATACTCCAATAGTAAGAAAATTTTTTTATGATTTCTTTCAAATAAGTTCTTATATTATATCTATGAAAATAATCATTGAATTTTATTTTTTCTCATTATGAAAGAATAATTAAATGATTGTAAACGTTTCATTGCATAGAGCTCTAAATAATTAAGCAAACAAGAATATATCAAATACAGTTACATTAATTTGAAATTCATTAATTTCATTCATGTGAATTTTGTTTTCTCATATACATATAATGATTTCCTAAATTAATTGTCTATGTTTGTGACTTTAAAATATGTATTTTTAACTAAGCATTAAAGGTGTTTGAAGAATGGTTTTCAGTTAGTTACAACATTTTATGTTTTTCTGATTCAAATTACAGATGTTGCCATATGCCTCTATTTTTAATTTTTATGTAAAAATAAATAAATAAAGTAAAATAAATGTATACAGGAATCAATATTTATTTTCTTAATTTTAATCAGCATTAATGTCACTGAATTTACTTCTTTTCTGCATGAGAAATGTTAGCAAAATATATAAAATTAGTTACGAATATATTAGAATAATATATTTAGAATAATATAATAATATAAAGAGTCAATAAAGTAGAACATATTTCCCTCACTTTATATAAATATAATTAAAAAAAAGGATAGTTAGTTATAATACTCTTCAAAGTATAGCATTTCATGAAATATATTATTTTGAATTTTTTTTATTTAATATCTATAGGATATATTTTGATAAATTATTTATATTATTCAGGTTCAATTCCTTAAATTAAAAAATCATGATTGGCATATCTATTAAATTTAAAAAAATTATTTTCAAAAAATTATCATTTTTATTGACATTTTGTTCTTTTGAATTATAAGTTAAATTTTCTCATTTATTTTATTGTTATAATAAATAAAAAGTTTAATTTAAAGAGAGTGTGTCCCCAATATTTAAGTTTAATATAAGCATAAAATACGTAATATAAGCATAAAATACGTAATATTGACATTACTGATCATAAATGAAATCAAA
>JAPDSC010093008.1:109904-128115 GCA_026290005.1 Latrodectus geometricus | reverse complement strand
TATATATATATATATATATATATATATATATATATATATATATAGACTCGGAAATCATTTGCACTTAAAATATAAAAACAAATAGTGTAAAATATGTTTAATTTGTGTATTTATTAATCTTCAAGTGTTACGAAATACTTCTATAAGTTTTACTTATACATAACTATTAGTATATTATAAGAAAATTTAAACAGAAACTGCATATATTTGAACAGAAACTGCATATATTCGAGGTACATTCAAATTCATGAATATACCCATACGTGTATCTAAATGCATGCATATGGATTTAAAATATTTATGAATAATTCTTGCTTATATGAAGAAATTCTACACTAATATTTATTTTTATTATTTTCAGAACATAAGAATTATTGGTAAAAACCAATAATATATGCCACAATCAAGTGAAGGAAACGTCCATGGTATATGGTTCAAATAAGTTCGTGTATATAGAATGAAACTTTTGGGAATAATTTAAAAAAATATTTTACTTCTTAAATCGTTATTCAAAAAATGTATTAAATTTTTTCAGACATTTTGAGCCGTATTACATGGAAACATACGTATATAGGAAAAATATGACTTCAATATTAAATTCCCCCGATAAGGAAAATGTTATTGATAAAAAAAGAAGAGGGCTATAAATATGATCTGACATATTCAAAACGGTAATATTTTTGTGATATACAGTTCGTAATATACTGTAGTCAACTAGCAATAATATTTCAGCTAACTTAATATCTTTGTATATTTCACAATTTTGTAAAATTTAGACGTTTGACTATATCATACCTTTCAAATTGAAAGTTATAAATCATTATGTAAATATCAGAGCTTCATTATTGAATATGATTGTTTTATATATATATAGGTATAAATAGTGTTAAAGTCAGTTGAATAAATGTGTAACACTTACCTAGTTCCAAAGCTGAGGTGCATTGTGAAAAATATAAAAATATCAGAAAGGGAATCAGCCGGTTAAAATACTGGTATCGAGATTTTCCTAGAACGTTCATGGTTCGTTTGACATTCAAGACTTTTTTCCACTTTAATCCATTGCGATTTCTTATAACAAACACAAGGTTGGGAAGCACGTCCAATGCAGCTTTACAAGCTGTAAGAAAAATATAAAATACTTAAAAAGATATCTTTAAAAACATCTGAAAATAAATACATGTAAAATTATAATATTTCTTGATAAATATTTTTCGTTGATTATTTCATTAATTTATAGAAAATTTTGTATTTCTTAAATAAAAACTCTTTTATTTAAATTTTAAATAGATATGCATTGCTAAAAAATATAACGTAGAACTGGGTTTTAGAGAATAGCTCAAATACTTCCTTCGTTAACTTCTTCCATCAAATAAAATATTTAAAATTTAATGCTTAAAAGAAAACTAAAGAAATTTCACATAAAAATCAAAGTTCTGGATTTAGATGCATATAATAAATATATAAAAATAGAAAATGGATGTTAATATAAAAATTATTGTTCTGCAAATAAAAGCCTTTTTTTTCTGCCTTGATTTTAAAATAGAACTCTTCAATTTTTTTTTTTAAAAAAAAGCTTAAAATATAACAACTTATTTTTCTGGAATTTATGTGTGACACATTATCAAAAAACGTGAATCCAGATACGCCAAATAGTGCCAGATATTGGCATATTAAAGTTTTAATGACAACTAATGTGAGTTTAAAGCTGTCTAACCCCTTCTGAGTAATCAGGAATGTTAGACGTGGGTTAGGACAAAGTCGTCGATGTTTTACTACTGCAAATGATGACTTATATAGTAGCTTGTTGATTGCTTGTCCTTACAGAAAGGACAATGCTTTTCAGTTGAAAAGGTGATTCCTTTTTATTACAAGACGAAAATTCAGATACCAAATAAACTTAAAGAGGCTTCATTAGAGTATCTTAATGCATTTTAGCCAATAATGTCTATTCCGATGAACTCTATGTCAGGAAGACTGAAAAAAATGGGTTGATGAATATTGAGATTAGTTGCAAAGTATTTGGAGACAAAAATATTCAAATCATTATCTAATTTACAGTGTGACATCAGATATGTTTAGATATACAAGTAGTCATGTATATCTAAATGACTACTTGTATTTATATGGAACCCCTCACTCCTTTAGGAAAGGTCACATAACAAATGAAATGCATTGATGGTATGGGCTTGAATCAGTCTATTGACACACAGATCTACTTGTTCTTTGGAATGGCAATTTGATAAAACAAAAATATGCCTCCGAGATACTAAGACTACGCATCATATTTTAAGATGCAGTTATTAGTGATTTTTTTCTTTTAATACATATTCTGGCACGTTTCATTTTACTCATTTTGTAAAGGACGTGCTTGAAGGTACTCTCTTGCATGCCAGCATGCTTTTTTGTCAACATCTGATAGAACATGTTTAAGGTATGCATAAGCAAACCATTGCTACGATACAGATCTTCTTTTAATGCCCGGGATATCAATTTAGTGTAAGAATTACACTGCTTTAGAAGTGGAAAATTATATCCAAAGTCTTATCGATATTCTCGTCGCAAAACAGAGTGCCATTTTTGGCAAAAGTCTTAGTTCTTCGAGCGGGATGCCATGCAAATATTTAATGTAATTGAATCATCATCATTTTTCATCTTTTTTTCTGTTGTTTTAAGAAATTAAAGTTCTCATGCATTTCTTAGTTTATTTTTCGTTTTATAGCAAGCATACTATCCCTTTTAAGACCAAAACGTCTGCCACATTTTTTCACTAGCAAGTCAGTATAGATATTTTTTACTTTTTTGCATGCTTTTGGAATATTTTAAAATATAGATTTTTATTACAACAAAGTTCTCTGCAGTGAAATCCTCAGTATAAAATATTCTACACAATCATATATTTAACAGTTCATCATAGCATTAACACCTTTTTATAAGGAAATTTTGATTCCAAGAACAAATTTTGTCGGCATTATATAATGTTATATATATTAAAATAAAGCCATACAAGCTTTGTAAATTTTAATACAAAGTTAAAAAAATAAATAGCTCCAAGCTTTGGTATTTCATGTTTTAAAATAAGAAATCCTTAAAACATGTGGAAAAATAATTAACTGTTTGCTGTTAAAACTACATTTCATATAAAATAGCAAAGAAAAAAATAAATAAATGTATTATGTTTGAATAAAAACTATGCATAATAATACCAGAGAACATTTTTATCATTCTTATTTAAAAACATTACTATTTTGCTATTCATTTATTTACAGTAACATATCACAACAGAGTATATATATCACAACAGAGACATATCCCAACAGAATATTATATATTTTGTAAAAAATAAAATATATAATATAATTAGGGGCACCTTTGTTCCTTTTTCTACTTTACTATTCGATATTTAATTTATTCTCCAATATTAAGTCAATGGGTTTTATCACGTAAAAGTATTCGAAAAAAATACTAATCCTGTCTCCTTGTACTATAGAGTTATTTAAGGGACTTAGTGAAAAAAAAATTGTCATAAAATTTAGACAAGTGTTTTTAAACATCAAAGACTGCAGAGAAAAATGAAAATCAAGGGGAAAAAATGTTCCAAAAAGCAGGATTTCTTCTTAATATTGTCAGGAATTGACAACCGTGAAAATACTTACGACTATTTTCTAAAATTAAAATAATATGGTACAATAAAAAAAAATTACACGGACCAAAGAGGGGGGATCAGATCTTATCGCGAAGGCCCCTTTTTGGTCCGGGGAAGGAGGTAGAGCCATTCAGCAAAAGGGGGGGGGGAGTGTTCGTTTCAAAAGTGCCTCCGGAGAGTTAATTAAGAGAAGATATAGCATTTCTCTCGCCTATGCTAGTGATAGGGCTCGATGAACTCGAAAAGTGTGGGGAGGGGGTCGAAAGAACTGAAGGGCGGGGGGTGGGAGTTTTCAAATAACTCTGCAATCGAGCCTCGTCAGGAATTTGGAATTAATTAACTTGCAGAGATAGGGGTTTAAATCAGGAGCATACTGTGTGAGGAGGGATTATTACTACAGATCATTTATTGGAAGGGATTATTTACGTTCTAAATTTCCGGAGATGCTGCTATGATTTTGTGAGAGTAAAAAAGGGGAAAAAAAGAGGAAAAATAATCTTTTTTTTTAGATTTTTTCCCCCAATTCTTATTATTATTCCTCGCTTCCAATGAATTTAACTTGCTAGAACATTTTTAGACTAGAATTTATGCTTGATGAAATATGTAAAAAGATTAATAATAGCAGGCGCAAATGAAATTCGCAATATTCAATCTTGGAGGGGGTAGGGGAATCTTAACCGGATATGAAACTAGGAATTCTTCTGGGAGTATTTTTTTTTTTCGTTCATTTAGAATTGTAAAAAATACTTAATGGAAAATGTTGCTTGTAAGATTAATCAAAGCTTGTATGACAGATATACTTTTATATATTAATTTTTGTTTAATTACTTCGCTTTTCGCATTAAATATGCTTCGATTACTCGAAAAAAAATGAACAACTATAGATTTTCATTAATTTCTTCGTTGAATCTCATTGTTTTTCTATCAATATACAAAAAAGAAATGAATGAAGTCTTCATCAGGATTTCAAACAATATACAACAGCCTAATAATTTTCGATTATTTAAATGCTACAAAAATATTATATAAAGAAAACATTATCTATCATAAATTTAACTTTTAAACTTTACGCAGAATCTTATTTGGAATCATTGATTAATGTAGACAAATTATTATATTCGATAGAAAGAATTGTATGAGTTTAAATTATTTTAATAAATTTAAATTGAAATATGTAATAGCCTAACAACTGACGTCTTTTTTTTAAAAAACTTCAAAACAGCTTGTAGATTTCATTGTTGTAGGTCATGTTCATGTGACACATGAGAAGAAAACCGGAAAATTCATGGGCATCTTCCAGACTTATGAAAAGCAGAAACGTTCAGTCTAATTTGCATTGTTAAAAAAAAGTTTGTTTCGAATCTGAGACCTACTTCACTGAGAATCGTAATCTTACTACTAGGTCATGATTTTTACTGTGAATAGCAGTATCAGATGCAAAAAAAAGTTCTTCAAAAAGTTCCTGGTAACCACCCACAATTCTATTTTCCTATCACCCACACTAATTGTTGTTAACTTTAATTAAAATCTTTATCTTCACCTAAGCAATGAAGGTAATTGTTTTAGTAATTTTTATTCAAAAATACTCACACCTCTTAAGGTCGGAAAGAGATTTTTAAGCGAAAAATTACAAAATTAATTTAAATAGATACACGGTTAAGTAATACTGTGTTGCTCCAAAAAAATTAAAGCAACAGGAGTGTGAATTGGGAAAAAGTGAAGTCTATGAAGCCTTGAGCAGTTTGATTAAGTAGATTCATTTTCTGAAATGAGAATATTAAAGTATATGAGTAAAAACAAAAAAGGCTTAATTTAGTCAGCCCTTTCAACATGTTTGTTACTTTTTTTATTGGAAACATAATGAGTTTCATAAAATATTGAAAAATCAATATATAAACTTAATGAAAATTGGTAGCTTCCTTCTTCTTAGTGAATTAATTAAGATAATTAGAAGGGAGGTAACTGAGTTTTTAGTAACAATTGTGTGAAAGAAATAGGGAATCATATATTTTGTATAAAAGACTGTTAAAATATTTTTATATTAATTCTATGATATACATTTTACCAAAAAGTGTTTAAATAAATTTTTGTTACTTTTTAGCTAGATAATTCTCAATGGGTTGAAATAAGTAAAGCTATATTCGCTTATTTTATTTTACTATTTTTAATTATTTTCATCAAATGCTTTTTATTCCCGCATAAAATTTATATTAACAAGTGTCCTTACTAAACAAAGTTTGGTGAATTTAAAAAGATGCAGATACAACTATATAATAAGATTTATAGGATTTTTGACGTAAGAAAAGGTTAATAATTCCTCATTTATATTGAGAAAGACAAAATATGCTGGAATGTTTAGTGAGAAAAAAAAAATCTTTTACTGGCAGTACCGAACTGCTGAATTTTCTGTCTCACTCTATTTTGAGAAAGCATACACACATCTTAGTGAAGAAGACATCCTTCTTCTATATGCGTGTCCAATATCAGTATTTATTAGCGTTATCTCTATCATTTTTCATAAAGAAATTCACATTTGTGGGATAATTTATGACGCGACAAAGCAAAGCCAATAGAATTATTCGAAATCTTGATTCAATGTTTGCCTGCCATAATTTAACCATTTTTAGGGAAAAATAATGGTTTTAATATCAAAAATCATTCCAAATGTTTTTAAACAAGGTTTTACTTAAATTTTATTTTTGGCGCAGCTTGTCCTTATTGGACCTTGCGCCATAAAACTCAACTAACCATTCCAAATGTTTCAAATACAACTTTATGCTACTTTTAAATAAATTCAAAAGAGGGTAGGCGGAGTTATATTAAAAAGAATTAATTTAAAATCATCAATATAATTTTTTAATAGTAGAATTAAATTTCATAATTTCTTTTACATATCCTCATTGTTATTAATGATATGATGAATTGAATTAAAAATAAATTTTCCATGCATTTTTCTGGCAGTAAAATATTTGTCTCGATTTTTAAATAGAATAATATGCTTGATAAAAGAATAAAGTCCTCATAGAAAGTGGTTGCAATAATTACGATAGTTAAATTTAACTAGCAAGAGCCCAAAGTTGAAACTAATGCTTCCCAGTTCACACAAAGAACTCCCTAAGTCAAATACAGGACACCCAAATTATTCAAACTTTAAATCTTCCAAGTTCAAATTTAAAAGCTATTGTTTGAAGCTGAGAAGAAAAATAAATTCTGCTAGGAAAAATAGTTCTTTCATTATTCCTTCTTTTTTTTTCTGTTTGTTACCAGAACACAGAAAGAAAAATATTCTCTCAAACACAAAGACCAATCTTTTGAAGTCCAACACGCACTTTTGAACAAAAAAAAAAGTGTCCCTCGACCTACATTTTAACCGTTTCCCACCCCCTCTCAAAAACAAATACAAGCAGAGGAGCGGGCAGAAAAAGCTCCTTTAAAATCGCATTTTCCAAACAAACACGATTAGCGAATCAACTGCAGAGTCCACTTCTAACTCGGTGCCATTCTTTTCGGAAACCATAAATCACGACTCTCTTTAAACGGTGTTCGCGGTTTGTTCTAAACCCTGTTCTAAAACTTCTGCTCCTGTCTTCCTCCTCCCCCATCCACTTTTTGAAGAGTTAGCTCCCTACTTTTCTTTTCGTGTTCTTGTTTGTTTCCCTTACTTTTAGAATTTGGTCCTGCATCTCCTTTAAAAAGGAACATTATTCCAAAGCGCTCGATAACAGGAGTTCTTAATTTCCTGTATACCGGAGGTGCCTTCTCTCCCGGAAGAAAATATAATGCTCCTGTTTTTGAAAAAGGAGAAAAAAATGTATTCTTCTTTCTGCGACATTAATAATATCGATCGAGCAGTGTTTGGTTTTAAGACACTTTTAAAAATTCGTTTTTTTTTTTTACCTTTTCAAAAAAACTAACGTACGATGAGGGAAAAAAGAAAAAACTGTGCTAAAACCTAATCGTATATTAATCCAAAGCTAATGTTGCATATTAAAATTAGTAAGGTAATTAAAATAATAAAAAAATTTGATAATTTTTAACAATCGATTAACATTCATTTTTATTCTAATTAAGTGAATGATTCAAATAAAAAATAATCACAATTTCAGATTCATTCAAAATCGAAACATATTAATTAACATTTAATTATCGAAAAAGAATTAAAATTAGCATATTTTATTATTTATTAATCAGCTACTTAAATATCTCGTTTGCATAATGTATTATAGATTTAAATCTGATCTTTATTAATATGGTGGCAGTGATGTGTTAGAAATTTATTTTAATTAATTTTAATTGCAATCTTATTTCAGTTGAAACTAAAATCATATTGCCATAAAAGTAAAAGAATAAAAGAGAACATTATAGAATGTCAATGGACATGTTATAACAATGATTTTATATTAATTCGAGCAATTTACAATTGCTAATTTTGTTCACAAAGAGGTATTTTAAATAAATACACTTTCTGTCATAATTAAAAAATTGCGTCCTACATTTAAATTATTTTCTCAAATAGACGTCATAATTTTCTTATTACAAACAACATTCTTCAACTAAAAGTTTAGGAATGTTGTTTGTTTAAAAAAATGTTTAAAGATACATAACTATAAAAAATAAAAAAATTGTTAAATAAGAAGAAAGAATTCTTTCTTCATTTTCAACGAACTTTTCACTATATATTTTTTATACTTCTAAAATAATATGCTTTAAATAGAATAATTTAAGGATGGAATTATATTTAACAAGTACATATGATCATGTAAAGAGAAAATTGGCAAATGTACAAAACAACTTGTTAAGATCTGGTAAAAGAATTTCAGAAACTTTCTCCTTATAAAATGATAAAATAGTGTTTCAAAACTTACATTTTTAAAAAGGAAGAAACTAGTTTTATCATTAAAAAGTTCTGAAACTAAAAGTCTACAAAAAATTGCATTTTACTAACTTAGAAAACTAAAGAGAAACGAATAAGAATAAGAAGTGAGAGAGAAAATGTCACAGAATGCAGTCAGACATATTTTTATTTTTTTTCACTTTCAGATAAAAATTGCTTCGTTCTATAAAAGTGTCTCATGACAGTTAGAATGACAGGAACCATGTGAATCTAGCGGAAAAATTACTTTTCGTGGAAAAAAAAAGCTTTCAAACAGTTCAAGAACTCTTTTCTTTGATGGCTTGAAAGGGCATTAGCAAAAGAGGCAAACTGTTGCTTCTTTCCAAAGGAGAAAATTTTCTCTTAATCAGTTAGGCACACTAAGAAAATCTGAAAGTTCAAAATGAATATAGATCACCTGACGCCAGAGCAAAACATAAGAATATATATATATAAAAGAATTTTATATGTCTGCTTAAAATTATCTTATTTTAGATTTATAAGTTACGTATATAATCAGATTGTGATTCAGTAAGAATTTTTAATTAGTTTGCTTACTGGAAATATGGTTTGAAAGATTAAATTCCTCGGCAAAAAAACTACAAGATACATATATTTGACAAACTATATTTTTATTATAATATTTCCACAATTTTAAAAGTTTCGGGATGAAAAATATATATTTCTTTAAATGTAATATTTATGCATCATTTCATTATCTATAACTAAAGTATTTCCTTTTATTCATGCAAACATCGAAATATACATACAAAATTTTAGTTTTGTTTTCAAATAAGATGCTTTATTAGCATTCACAATATTTTACTTGTTAGAATTATTTGTTTTTTTAATTGAATTTTTCCAACTTTTTGAGTTTTTTTTTTTTTTTTTTTTTTTACAATTTTGAGTTATTTTTCTGTAAAATATTTTAATTATTTTGATACTTTCGAAATGAGACTCCTATTATTTTCTTCTAATCATTCTTTTCCATTTTATAATTTATTTTTTACCATTAACTTATTAAAATTTTATATTTATGATAAATAAAAAATAATTTCACATTATTTTAGGATTTTTCACCAATTATTCTAAGTCTTTTTCTTAATGGCAATTCTACTTTTTACAAGGATTAAATTAACTATGCTACGAAAAAATTATTTAAAAGTAAAATCCAAAGTCACTACTTTACTTAATTAATGAATTAATTTTTTAAAGTATCCAATGTTATAATATTTAACCGCTAGTGTAAAAACCACAATAAATAAGATAATTAACTACTTTTATATATCTCTCTAATCCATTATTTTTATATATTCTAATTTTATTAAAAGCCCTTCACTATAATTAATATTTTCAAAAACGTTTCATTTATAAAATATACTGTAATTTATATTTGAAAAATTCAGTAAAAGAATGTCAAGATAGTCAAAACTACCGAATATAGTTCGTTAAAATTTCTCATATATCCCCCATGAAATTTTATTGCAATCGTAAAAATTTAAGCATATACTATATAATCAAAATATAACATATGGTTAGCTGAAAATTTTCATGTGCGTTCCATAAAACTTTACTGTATTCGTTCGAAATAGAAATGTTGCATTTTATACCAATAATTCCCATTATGTTTATAATTTTACAAAACATGCAAAAATGACCGCACTTTCTTTTAACTCATAAAAATGCTAATTGATATTCTTTATAATTATGCTAAGGGCCTAATGTAAAAAATTACCCTTTTGATTACATATATATATATTTTTTATTACTTAATTTTTTAAAGAAAATATTCTTTAAATTTTTTATTGCATAACTAACCATATAACAAAAATTCCTAACTTCAGATTAGAATTAAAAAATTAATGTATTTTGGGGTATGAAAGCTACATTCACTAAAATGAATTAACAATAAATTTTGTTGCAAGCGCCAGTGAAATTTTAATCCTATTAAAATAATTATTTATTGATAATTCTTTTATTTGTTGTTCTGGAGACTTAAATTTAAAAAAAGAAATTAAAGTTCTAATTTTCAAATCAATTATCTTTTCAACACTTTTGAATTAATTATTTTATTGAAATATTTTTACTAAGTTAATTATTATAATTTGAATATTATCTTATACACTTTATTCATAGAATCAATTATTTTTTTTTTAAATTATAAGCTTTGGAATCAACAAAAAAATACTTTGTATGATTCAGTATAAGACTGCAGTATTTTCAAATTCTGTACAAGTATAAGGACGAAATATTTTTTTTAATTACTTGCGTTGTAAAAATAAACATAGATCTGCTTTCACCATTCGGTTAATAAACATAAGGCCAAAAGGAATTTTTGATGACCAAATACTCTCGGCTCTTGTAAGAGGAATTCCCTAATAATAATATGTGACTTGTCTGTCTTGTGACAACATGGCCATCGCCAGTGATTAATCACTGCCAGAAGGGAACTGTCACTGGCTGGATGAGTGCGTCGCTCGTCACTGGCAAAAGTCACAGTGGAATTTTTTTGTAATTTAAAAATGTTGAAAAGACTTTTATGCGCGATAGCCCATTTGTCCTATGACTTAAAACTTAATTGCGAGACCTGCTGTTTCTGTGTTATGTCATCCTTTTGACATTTTTAAGTACGTATCAATTATGAGCGCTATTTATTTTGAAAGTGAAATTCTAAACTAGGATCTTTAAATTTTGCAATAGAGGAATACTATTTTTAAAATAAAATAAATTATCTAATTTTATATATATTTTTAGTCTCTGTTGTGCATTAGTTCTCTAATGGAAAGTTTAATTCAAGTTTTTGAATATATATAGGGTTAAAAGTCTTTTTAATTGTTTGAAGTAAGATTAGATTCTCAAATTTGAAAGGAAGTAGATTCAATTCTTGACTCAGTCAAAGACCATTGGAATTAAAAGTCATACACTTTAATTATTAGGATTTAATGTCTCGACTCTAATATGGTGTCGAAGACTACAGTTGATTGTGCAGTGTTTGATATTAATCTATCATTTTAACCCTAGTTCAAAATTATGAGATGATAGGTTGTATTTTTAGTAGCTACAATCAATAGAGGAAAAAAGTCAACCAAAAACAAACATATTAAAAAAAAACATCAAGGATATGAAACAGAACATTTAGAAAAAAGCAATATGAGAAGTTTAGGAGTATAATTAGAATTACTATAAATGTTGAAAGTTGTCTGTTAAAATGTTCACAGTTGTGATGTTGATATTGAAGTGTTGTCAAAAAATGATTTGTATCTGATGAAAAAATACAAAATTTCTTTATTTTGGATTAGAAAAATTATAACTGCAAAGTATTCAATTTTTGTAGTTATTTAAGTGACTTTTTTCATTTGAATTTATATTGAAACTTAATTTTTTTAAATTTGCAAATGAGGAAAGGAAATTCACTTAATGAAACAATTGTGATAAGACATAAATAATGCATAGTGTATCATATCTGCAAATAAGAAGAACACTGCAGTTTAAAAGAAAATATGCTATTACTAAATATTTGAGTCAATAAGTCAATATATATGTATATATATATATATATATATATATATATATATATATATTAATACCTTTTAATGTATTATAAGTTGTATGCGAAATTAATTTAATTTTTAAATTCACTTTTCCATCTTCAGATTTAATTAAATAAGAGTTAATTAAAAATAGTGCTTAGCAGTCAGCAATTAAAGAGTGACGTTTTTTTAATTATAAATTGACGCAGAAAATGATATTTTAATCTGGAAGGCAAGAAAGTATTTTATCAGTAACATTATCTTTTTAAACAAAAACTGCTGAGTGAAACTTCAGTAATCTGCAGAAAAAAAAGAAATGATTTCGCGATATTTTCATCACCAAATGCGAAATCTTTCTTTTTCTTTAATATTTAAGGCAATTTATGAGGTTTAGATGAACGAAAATGTGTTCTTAAATACAACCATCTAATAATTTCACCAATCCTTTATTTCCTCTACCCCCCCCCCTCTATTTTACAAAGCTCTACTTTCCTATTTCAACTTAATTAAAACTTTTATAAGAAACTCGAGAAACTCGGTTTTTTTTCTTAACTCTTTGGTAATAACAATAGCACCGATATTACCATCCAAAAACCTTAATCTTTACTTTTTCTCTTTTCCACTTAAATGGAACTTTTATCGCGCAAATTAACTTCGCCCTTCCTTTTCCTTCGGATCCAGAAATAATTTTTTTTCCAGAAATAATAAAAATTCTATATCCAGTCTTACGGAAAAATTAAAGTTTTCTTTCTCCTTTCAGCTGGTGGGAGGGGAAATTTATGTAAAGACTCGCTACAGCCCCCCGTTTTCCCATCATGCATCTCAGTTTACAGACATTAATCCAGTACTCTCGCCCTCCCCCTTTTAAAAGTCTCATTCCCACAAAATGACACCACTACAGCCGAAAGGGATTAAAAATTTCATTAACAAACTTCCTGCCTCATTAAGAAATTCATTATAGAGATTTGTGAGACTAGGGCTTTACCCTCCGCTAACCTCGCCCCCTCCCCCACATCAAAATGAAATAGTACCTCTGGCGTAATTCAGCATAGCGATGACTTTGCTCGTTTCTCGCATTGGCGACAGCTTTTGATTTTTTTTTTTATAATTGTTGTTATTATTTTAACTTCTCCCTCACTTCACCTCAGTTCGTTTCCCACCGGGGATTGAGTTTTAATTAAATTGGAAAGAGATACACGGAAACATATTTAATGTTTGAGATTAAGAACGGTGATTAAGAGCTGGAGAATATAGGGGCTGGGGGTGCGGAGATTTTAAGTAACTCTTCCATCGGAAGATGTTCAAGCGAAAAAACTTATTTAAGAAATTGCGCAGTTTTGAGTAAAAATGAGAGATTTTGTCAGGCGGCGTAAGCTGTTGAAAAGTATCTAAGAAAAATGAATTATATTTGAAGTTAATTACATCCTTAGAAATGAGAAAGTTTATTTCATTTAAGGTTCATTATTGATCGGAATGGAGGAGTAATAATGTGTTTTAAAACTCAAATACCAAAACCTTATTATGTTTACTTTTTTAATTTTTTTTAGTGTAATGATAGTTATAACAGCAATAAATTCTATAAAATTAAAAATATAAATTTCCAAACTGTAAATTATGCGAACTAATAATTGTCCTTCGGGGAATGAAAGAATAAAATTAATATTCTGAAAAGTATTCCTAAATCAAAGTAGAATATTCATGAATTTTATTTAATAAAGTTTAATTAACTTTTAGTTGAACAGAAGGAGCAAAAAATCACCAACCTGTCTAAGAAGCTTGTTTTTCAAAATTACATATGCACGTGAACAAATAAAAATAATTGTTATTAATTTTACTTCATAAATAGCTAAACTTTAATCATTAGTCGGAATTTATTCCCTGGGGCCATCTGTTGTTGAAATTAAGTACTAAGAGATAAAGGAAAAAAAAATGGAGGATCTCTTAGATAACTAATGATATATAACTTGGTTTTATTTTACACTCGATTTTTAGCTTCCTTTTCATGCTTTAAACGAGGGACTTCATTTTCATTATTTAAAAGAGACAAGAAAATAAAATAATCTAAAAATTATTTAGATATAATTTTATTTTCTCGCCTCCTATTGATTAAATTAAGTACCAAGATATTGTAGTAATGATAAAAAGAAGTTTCAGAACTACTTCCGATTAAATATACCAAATAAAAGTAGTAGATGATTAAAGTGATATTTTTTGATTAAATATGACAAAATAAAATTTAAATAGGAATAAAGTGTTTATGCCGTAAAGGTATAAAATAATATTGAGACAAAGAACTACTAGAATTTTGAAATAAAAGTCTTATATATCCTTGTAAATAAAGTGATAACTATATACAATTATGTGGTAAGGATATGTTAAACAAATGAAGGCGATGTAATAAATGTGTGCTTGCATGTGTATGAATGTATACAATGAACTTAAATTTAAGGATTTAAAAAAATTTAAGCTGCAAAATTTATTCATAGAATGTTGTATTTATATTTATTGTTAGAGATTAGTTCACAGTTAACGATAAAATTAATATTTTATATTGTAATTAAATTATATAATTATAAATTACACATATTATTTAATAAAATATAAATTATTTTTTAATTAAAGCTTTTTGTTTCTCAAGACCAAAATAGATTTACAGCAAGCTCTAAGGTATTCTCTATACATTCCGTAAAAAAAAAAACGCAAAGAACTTCTGCAAAGGGTACTCTAAATTAATTGATGTCAAATAATACATTTTAATTAAGTTATTGTAATATATTTTTTGAGAAAAATTTCCTCTTCTTAAGATTTGCTTTGGACAAATATATATATATATATATATATATATATATATATATATATATATATATATATATATATATATATATATATATATATATATATATAATTTAAACATATCGAACTTTATCCTACTATGAAAAAATGTATTACAGTCTATTCCAAAGTCTATTCACAATAAGGATGTTATTTACCAAAATTGAAATAAACATAAAATAACTAAATTTAGAAATAAGCAATCATACCGAAAACTTAAAAAAGAAAAACGAAAATCAATTTGCAAAAAATTGAAAAATAAACTAATTAACAAAAAATGTACATTCACATAAAAAAAAATATATCCTAGCATCTTGAGAATCTGTTTTCTACACAGTAAAAATAATTTTTTTTAACTTTTGTTATACCCAATTATTTTTGAAAGTAAATAAAAAAACTACGCATTTGATTAGTTACTACTGTAAAAGAAAATATTTTTTTTTAACCCATAAAACTTGTCTAAGTTGCAGTTAAAATTCTTCATCCGGTATTTGACGAGACAAAAATAGGCGGGAATTTTTTTTTCTGTTCTCAGCTTAAACTAAAGAAGAGAATAATAAATAATGCCCCAGTAAATCTTATGAAAAGAGGACATGTCCCTGTCCCATCTGCGGAGTTCATAAATTGTGCTTGTGAAAACTTTATCCTTCCATGTTTTCAAGAATATGAAAAAGTAAAAATCCCTTTTGTCAACAAATTCCTGTAGATTCACGAACAGTGAGGTTTTTCTTAGTCATGAAATCATTAACAGGATGGGGAATTTTAATGATGTATTAAAAAACGAGTATTTACGAACAGACAGTTTATGTATTAACAGATGATAACTGTTGCTTTAATTTTTGCATATTTTGCTGATTTTTTCTTCTTTTGAGATATAATACTATTGAAATGTATGTTATTATTAATTGTGCCTTAATAGCTTAATGAACGACTTATCATCATACGAATTTTGTTGTTATAAACCTAAATATTAGAGCCAAGCTAGTGGCTGAGTTGTTCACGTTTTGTCTTTTAGTTCAATAGTTTTATACGGACATCCTCCGTTATGAATGATTGTAACGGTTCAAAGTTCAAAACTGTAGCTTCAATTTGATTTAGTTCACGGAAGTAATCATCGAAATACAAATCAGATCTAAATATTTTAAACTTGAAGTTTTATTTATTATAATGGTGCTGTAATTTATATAACCATGAAAGCAAAACAGAAAAGAAAAAAACGAATTAATTATGAAAAGGAGAATAATTTGATGTGTGTGTGTGTGATACATTTTCCTTACAGGAAACATTTTTTATTATTCTATTTTTCACTTCTTTGATGTAAATTTTTATGAAAATTTCATTTCTTAAATATAACTTAAGAAGTATAAACCTGTTTTTCAGCTGTAATTTTCTACTTATTTTTAATCATTACGCATTTAATATATGACATTTCTTAACTCTGATGACCACATGAACTAATTCCACAAAAATAGGAATTAATAGTTCCACAGAAAAAAAACAAAATTCTACTAAAATAAGAATTTCAATGTTGTTAATGATCTTTTGATAAAATTTGTTGTAAAAATCTCTTGTAATTTGTTATACAATGAATACTCTCAATTAAAGTTCTGATTTTAAGTTTCTGTAGGAAATTTTATTATAGGCATAGAAGTTTATTCCATGAAGATTTTGTAATAAAGATAAATCACAGTATATAAATTTGCCAATTTTTTTTAAAGAACATTGCAATTAATGAGATATTCTAAAATTTTGGAGGTATAACTAATATCACTTTATCAAATGTTCTAAATTTATTGGCTATTTTACTATACCTTCATATTTAAATTGAAAAGCAGTTAAATAAGAGTATAGTATCACATCACCTCCTTTCGCAATGATTTAATGAAGGTGATTTGACATGTCTTGATATTCCATAATTCATGAATATAAGGTGGAAGATTACTGATACTGGAACGGCCATTTTAATATCATTTTGGATAAGTTCCAGGAAAATGAATTAAAAATGATTTGTATATCCTTGATATCAGATGCATAAAGTATACTAGTAATCGATTTACGACAAGTTGGGAAAGATGTCAAGGTGAATTGTCTTGTTGAAGGACAATGCATGTAAATATCTACAAATGTAAGGAATCAATTGGTCTTTCAAACATTCATCTTTGAAAGCAATGCCAAGCATATGGGTCCAACATTTCATTTAAATAATCACGAGGCAATAGTTTTATCTTCATTAGTTTGAAGGTAGAAACCCTCGCTGCGGATGATCTACCATGTACAATGGTGTGTGTGATTTAAATTCATCATTGTAAGCTATATTTCTTCTTTTTTTGATGGCACACTGGCGATGTTCCAGAGTCAATGTTATCTTAGTTCCTTGTTCTGCGTTGTCAACAACTTTTTCAAGTAGGTGACTTTGGCACCCATTTTGCGAACAGATGACTTTATATGGAATGTAATAGCTCATTCATTAGGATAAACTAGCATTAATTTTACAGATGCGATAGTGAATTGTGATCTGTCAACTATTAAGGAATAGATATACCTTCATCGTCCAGATGAAAAACAGCACTGGAAAAAAAACACCTTTTCTCATCTGAAATGGTTGGTTTTATCTTAATCATCATATACATAATGTACCAGCTAGATGGAAAACTGGCAACTACTATGTAGGAATAATAAGTAAAATCTTTAATTGTTGATATCTATCATAATCAACTAAAGACAACATTACCTGTCAGCATTTGTTTATTTTCTATTGCATATACACAATTAATATTTTTAATATAATTTTTAAATATAAAAAGAGAGTATTTATTTATCTTAAAAATCATTTACTCTCTTATTTAGATTATTTCTGTTCTGCCAAAAAAATATTTAACATTTCAAGGAATAGTTTTTTTTATTCATGTATTGTTTTTTTAAATTGCATTCGATGTGTACATGAAAGATTATGTATTAAGAAATAATTTTAAATACGTTTTTCAATAAAGGTTAAATAAAGCCTTGATAATGGAACACACACAATTAAATAATAAATAATTAATGTATTTCCTTTTAAGATATCTTCACTTGAATTTCAAAATGTTGAAAACAAAATTTTTTAAGTTGTTGAAATACACTTAATTAAAAAGAGGTAAAATAGTTTTGCATTTTTAATATTAATTTTATGAGAAGTGTGTCTGGACATCTCAGTTTGAAAATATTTCGTTCTGCAAAATTCTTTTGTTTTCCTAAATTATTTTTTCCATCTTGTTCATCTATTAGCAATTGTTGAATATAAATATGAAAAAAACAAAAGTGATCTACTTATATTTTTATACATAAAAAAATTAA
>JAPDSC010093008.1:93781-105941 GCA_026290005.1 Latrodectus geometricus | reverse complement strand
ATATATATATATATATATATATATAATGAATTTTTTTATGCTTTAAATATTGTTCACATTTATTTTTTCTAGTGATAAAATATAAAGAATCTTTTCATTGCCAATAAACACTTTGAATATACTTTATATCCTGTAATCTTGATATTTCAATGTCAGGGAAATTAATACGAATAAGCTGCTAGTGAATGGCATCGCCAGAATCACGCAGCTATTTCTCTTTCATCAGAGTCCAGATCTTGACAGATCTGGAAACTCTATCTGGCTAGTTTTAAAACGATTCCTCTTTTGCTGGCTGATGAGGCAGTTAAGGCGGGAGAAAAAACATCTCTTTTCGGACAAATAAGCGAGAGATGATGCTGAGGAGCAACTCTTTGAAGCATCCCATCCTCTTCCTGAGCATCAGTCCGGCAGACAAAGAGAAACGTAACGCGATCTCACCTCATTACGAAGAGTGGGGCCCTTTTTGACCTTCCGACACCATTAGGATCCGGTGTTTGTTATCATCTGTCGTCTGTCCTACCCCCTCCTTCTTCGCTTGACAATCCCTCTTCTCCCCCACAACGTTCCTCTTCAAGATCCCGCTAGGGGATTATCCCCGAACGTCTCTTCCGTTCCTGTGCTGTTATTGCTGTAGCGATTTCAGAAGAGACAGAGGTAAAAAAAACTTTATAACTAGGGATTGTGAAGGAGTTCCTTGTGTGTATAATCCCTTTTTTCCGCTAGGGATTCGCCGCTGTGAAATGAATTTCTCTACGGGGAGAGACGTGGAGGACCCTTGGGATCAAGAGTGGAGGTCCAGCCACCCCCGCCGGAACCCTGTCTGCAGGACAATGGTAGCATGTAATATTTAAGTAAACACAGTCAAAATACTTCTCCGGACTCGAGTGGATCTATAATCTCGTGCAACAATTGCTTTCGGAAATAAATGTAATCCAATCGTTGGAACTAAAATCGGGATTATATGGAATCGCGAATTTTTGCTCAGGTCAACTACTTCCAGATTTTGGAATTCCTAAATTGATTAGGTCATATTCAAACAGATCGGATCACATCTGGATTATGATAGGTTCTACATTTTCTTTTTTTTTTCATATGCTCTATGTTTAGGATAAAATCCTGATTCGGGAACAGGGATTTCGCCTTCGGTGGCTTATAAAAAGCATTTTTTTTATTTAATTTATCCATTGCTGACATTCTTTTTTTAAATGATTTACTTTATATTTTGTTTTTTGGCTGTTCTGAAAAATTTACAATTGAAATGAAACGTAAACAAATAATGTCCAGATGAGTGGCCAGATTATTCTATTAATCAAGAAAGACACACGTTCTAAATCAAAATATCAGTAATCTAAATTTCATTTTTTAGTTATAGAATAATTAATGTTTTTTTTCCTTTCTTTTTACTCTTTTAATTGACATTGTAGTTCAATAATTTTTCATTAATCAATATTTAAAGAACTTATTCATTTATTATTAAATATATTTAATATTTTTTTTCCTAAACTTCCGTAAAGTTTTCAAGCTATATATTAGCATTTATTTTTACAATTTTCAAAAACTTATCAGTCGTAATGTGCGTATACTTGGAAAAAGTCCTTAAAATAACAAAACTTAGTACTTAAAGAAAGTTTTAAGGTCTTCTCATATAATATCTGATTCAGATATTATATCTAATATATATAATATCTGAATCAGTTCATTCTTAAAATATAACATTTATTTCGAAGAATGAATGAGGATTTCGTTTTGAGGAAATTTTATTCTGTAAAAATATTTGAGGAGGAAAAAAAAAAAAAAAAACGGTTTTTCTAAATGTATATGTGAAATATTTTCTTCTTAACATAATGATACTTTCAATTATTTTCCATGCTTTTTATTTTAACTCACTTAAAGATAAATTTTCTTCAATCATAATTCTACCACCAAAATAAAAAGAACTATTACTAAAATGTTTTTTAAATTCCAGGATTTAAGTTTGGGATCATCTTCAAACTTTCTAAAAGTAAACAGACATTTTTTGTATGGCGATCATTTAGATAAAGGCTCACTTCATTATATATAAAGATAATAATATTTTCCAACTCTCTTGCTCATTTAATATTTGTTATTCATAATTGATCTTCAAAATGTTTACCATTAAATATCATGACATGATAATAAAAAGGTCAAAAATTGATTTTTACTAATAATTTTATTTACTGTTACAAATAAAGATTTTACAGAGTTAAGAAGTGACTTCTGATTTTGAAAATTTCATTTCGTAACCATAATGACTTTGCTTCTGAGATATTAAAAACTGTTTGGGCTTTTCGATTTTATCGAGGCTTTTTTCAATGTATAACCAATGAGTGCCAAATTTTTGGTTTTGATAATTATATTACTTGTATTGTGCACTTAATTTTAACATGCTTTTAATAAACTCTTAATACAGAATTACATTTCTTTTCAAAAAAGCAAAAAAAATGCATATTTGTTTCAATAATATATTTAGGGGTGTCATTTTGAAAGGAGAATAAATTTAAAAATACAAAAAGACAATTTAATTAAAATCAACAATTTTTCTGGGCATATATTCACACTCTCTAGAGTCTAGAAAATATATCTGAAATATTTTGAATTGTTATTTTCATAAAACTCTACAACGTTATTTTTTAAAAAATGTCTTCATGTGAATCAGAACTTACATCATAAAGTCATTCCCCATCTGGGGCGGATCCGTGAAGGGCAATCACCCTAAGCGCCCCTCTTCCCATCTGTTGTAATGGCATATAGAGTGCATTTTGCAAAAGTTATAACTCACTAATATTTAATATAAAAATAATGATTTCTCTTAAATTTTCATATGCAATAAAAAGTATATAAATAAAGACAATTAAAGTAAATTCATTTTTAAAAATAATAATGTTATTTCCAATTGCAATCTTTATGTTAAGGGATTGGAGTTTTGAACAACATTGTTGCTCATTAAATTAAACTAGTATAGTCAAGATTGTTAAGGGGACTAAACAGTTTTTCTGTATGAAAATCATCATTAAAGTAATTTATAATCAGCGATCGCTTTATTAAAATATTTTTTTACGGATTGTGATTGAACTTTAAAGATTTCTGCATTTGAGCTTGTGAAAAATAATTACCATATACATAATAGGGCATATTATGAAATTGTCTATGACCCCTCAACTACAGCGAAAAATTGTCAATACCATTGTTCACATGCATATGGAAATTCCCTGTCACCCTCATGTTCAGAGGGACCCCCCAAGGTGAAACCTTGAAATTTCTACTATTCAAGGTTTCTGAATTGATATCTCCGTATATACAGAGTAAGGTAATTGTTGAAATGCACCCAATTTTATCTGTAAAAAGTGAGGGAGGGAATAAGCATTGGGGGGAACCCCCGGCGAGATATTGAAAAGAGCTCGACGAAAACTGGCATGAAAACAGGCTCTTTCACAGTCGGCAAAAGCCACTGAATCAGCTCATTAAGAACAATTGTACGTGCGCCACATGTGCAAAGGCTAAAATTGAAAACGACAATAGTCAGATGCGGAAGAAAGGCTTCGTGTTGATTGATCACTTTTTGATGTCTGGTATTCCATTTGTTGAATGTGAAAATGTCTGCCCTACCGCAACAGCGTTTAATTGATGGTCTTTTACAATCAATTAAATCAATTGTTCTCTATCTTCCGCCAGACAGATCTTTTGAATTGGAGAAAAAAAGGCTCGATTAGTTTTGTGTTTAAAATATGCTTGCCGCTGCTTTACAAAGTTGCTGCTATTAACAAAAGATATATCATTATTTATTGAGGTTTTGTTTTGTGTAATATGATGGAAAATCTCAATCAGGTGGAATTAGAGTTTTGCTGAAAATGGTTTTCAAAAAAGTTGTCACATCTATATTTAATTATTAATATAAATAAATAATTATAACGCAAATTTTGTTAATTTGCAGTATTTAACTGATTAATTTATAACAAAGATGAGAAATAAAACAAATATAAATTTTTAGTTTTGAATAAATATTTTTTTACTCAAAAAATATTTTAGATAAATAATGGGATTCAGAACGTAGACTTTAACGCGCGGTGATTTTGAAAATAGCTATTTTAGCAATGATTATTTCTAAAATTTCAATTTATAAAATGAGTTATATGACATGATTACGAACCTGAATTTGTGGTTTAGAACTATGTACATATAGTTCGATTACATATAGTACATTAGTTACATATGAAATATAGTTCAAAACTTACAAATGATATGATGTATATATAAGCACACCATGGCAAAATAGATGCATAAAAACAATGATGCAGGTTTTTGATAATAAGTAACTACGAGCGTTCTTGTTAAGAAAAATTTATTGATTTCTAGCAGACAACATTTGTAATCTGAAAATTATAAATAATAATTAGTCTCTTATTTATATTTTATATTTAAATAGCATTAAAACATAAAAAATGATCTGTATTTAGCTCCAGTTTTTTATATACTGCTCATTATTGATAACTTATAGTGAAAAAAATAAGCCACATCATTTCTTTTGTATGGTCTGGAACTGAACCTCAGTAAAATATGGAAAATTACTAGAATGAGTTAAATTTTTTTGTGCTTATTCGCTTATTATAGTCTTAGTATTTGTATGGGATTCAATATATTTAACAGATATAGTGTTCATTGTGGACATTTCTCAGAATATTATTGTGATTTATTTGTGATTTTGCTATTGTGACCCAGAAATGTTTACCTTTTAGTTACCAATAAATATATGCTATGATTTTCCAGCAGATAGCGTTGGAGGCTACTGAAATCAATTTTTTGGATATCATCCAGATAAAACATTAGTAACACACAGATGTCTTAAAATACTCGAGGCTCTAAAAATTTACAAAGTTTACTATTAAAAGTTAAATTTAAAAATCGTATTTTTCCAAATCATTTTCACGATATATACTGAAATAACAAAATAAGTTCTCTGATTTGAATTCCTTTTTATTTTGTATTAAGCTTTTGTTTGTTTTACGCTTTTTTTAATAGGTTTTCGTAAGCCAGATTTATCGAATATAGAATGATATTGTATAGGAAGAAAAATCTCGTTGCACCAGCTGCCTTCCAGATATTTCAGCCGCTAAGGGATAAAGGAACATTCCGCAATTTTTCACATCTCTTTTTCACCAGTAGCTGGAAACTGTCTCTGCATCAATTCCCTCTAATCCTCTCCTTTTATTTTTCGATAACGAATGGCCGAATATTAAATTCAATACCCATTCTTCCTCGCCAAATCCTTGGCGCGAAAGAGGGAAGTCCCACGTTAAAAAATAGCACGCAGCAGCATCCTTGTGGGAACTCCCCACGCCCCTATTGTGAGTTTTTGGCTCCTGAAAAACGTGGCATTCGCCGAAGTGTACACAAAAGGCACAATCGCCCAGAAATTGAACGCCACAAAAAGCAAAAAAGAGTGAAAAGAAGAACAAGAGATGGAATACCTACCCATGCTAATCCCGATATTTCATAACCAAACAAACCGAACAAAAGTTTTTTCCAGGGGGTGGGTGTGAGTTTTTTTTATATATTTATTATTATTTTTTTATCATCACCTCTTTTTTTCATTCTGTTTTCGCTTTTGTAAATCGAGTTTTAGCTAAAAGTGAGGACAGACATTTTCAAAAGAGGAACCTCTTTTATACATCCTGTCTTGTAATTTTTTCCCCTTTTTTCCCTTCTGCACTCTCGGTTTTTCCCTGTTCTTCCCCGATCAATAACGTTGTACCGTTTTGCCCTATAGGCAGAAGGGGACGTGGAGTTTGGGGACTATTGTGCAAGACGGCGTGGCAAGAACAGCTGGGACACAATCTCTTATTTTATTTTTTTTACTTGTGTGTCCCTCTCTGTGTATATTTTATATTTATTCTTTTGTTTTTTTTTACGAGAGGGTGCAGGAAATGGAAAGATTGAAAAGCGTTTAAGAGCCCTGGCAATATGTGTTTTGGGTCTCCAAAAATATGCGGCTACTTTTGTTGCCAGACACACGGTTGCTTTATATCTCCATTTCACTTGGAATAACGTTAGGCTTATTTTGAGAAATATAGAATTCATAAGAATAAATGTATGAATTTTTGAGAGGAATTATATAAAGCCAATGTATTCCCACACCCTATCTCAAAATACCAATATTATTTAAAATCATCAAAACTAGATGGGAAATGAGAAATTTACTCCGATAATGCAAATTAATTATTCATATACATTTTTCACTTAATTAAAATATAAAACACTTTTCTTTTTCATTTAATTTATTTATAACTTGTTTTTACAGAAGATAATTTAAATTATTTTGATAAAACAATATTTTAAAATATAACATTACTTATTAAGAAATTTTTAATTGAAAGATTTTCATGTTTACTATTACGTTTTGCCGTTGTTTTAGGCCTTTAATTGATTAATAAGTAATATTAAATAACTATTAACCAATCAAATAAATTCAATTTCTCATGTACATTACACAACGGTATTTTCTATCTAATGGGTATTCAGTTTTATAAAAATTTAACGGGTATTCATTCAATCTGAAAAAATTTGATTTGTACAATTTAAAATATATCATAGCATTTTAAATATAAAATAAATAAGCAATCAAAATTAAATATTTAAGTAAACTTTCAAAGTAAAATCTTTAACAATGTACATATATTTAACTATTTCATAACTTGATGTGAAAAATTACATGTTTACTTTAAAATTTTTGTGTACTATATAATGTATTTAAATGGAACTGCAAAATCTATATATAACAACATAAAGTTTTAATGCTGTAATAATTCTCATTTGTTTTTAACTGTATGTCTCTCAGTAATGGAAACAAATAGTATTAAAATGGATAATCATTATAAATATAGCAGAAAATGCTACTTTCCCTTGTTGTCATTGACTCATATTTTTAAAATAAGAATTCTTAGTTATATCGATGGAATATTTCATTTAATATTTTAATTTAACAAAACTTTTCAATGAACAAACTTTGTTACATATTTATGGTATATTTGCACATGGCACTGTTTTAGAAAATGCATTACTGGAAGAAATATCTAGCAAAATTTATAAACCCTATACATAGGTTACCTAAAAAGGGTTCTTTTTAAAAAAATTAAAAATTAAATTACCATGATTTTAGTCTTGTTTCGGTGAATCTAATATTGTGTCACCAACCCTTTAACCCCCAACTTTAGTTAAGCATTATAAATACATGCATATGTGTGTACGGCAGGTGCTGTGTAAGCTCCCACAGATAAAATACATAAATGATTTCATGTATGTTAAATACTCTACGTGCGTGTATTTCAAGCAAATAGAAAGGAAATTAATTTTAAAGAATTAAATTATATTTATTATAAATTAGTCAACAATCAAATAGCATTTGAATGATTGCTTTTTACAGTTTCTTATTTTATATCGATAACAAAATGGATGACAATTAATGAAAATATAAGAAGTAACACAATAAATAATTTTGTATTGTTTAAATAGTTCTAATAAAATAATATTAGCTTTGATCAGAAGTGCTCTTAAGGTGTAGTTTATTCTACTCTTAAAGACACAATAGTAAAAAACGAGTTTCATATACAGGAACATGTGAAATTCGTGGAAAAAACTTTTTCTATTCTAGTAATTTAGATGTATAAATATGCATCTTTGTAAGCAGTTAGGCAATCAACATTTTTATTTCTTTCATCCTTTGCATTCCTGGTAACATTTTTTTAAACAAACTATATTTTCTGAGCTGATTTAACTTAGTAAAACAGCATAGTATAACAGTAGGTACTGTAATACTATTTATTATATTGATAATCCTCTTGTCCAAAACAATGTGTTGGAATTATATATTTATTATGTATATTGCAACTCAGATTATACTATAAAATAAAAACTTTACCATTGTTTAAAATCCATAAAATTTCTGAGTCACCAACATCTGTATGAACCAAAGTTAATTGGTAGGCAACTATTCGTATCATTCTTAAAATCAGGAATAAATATCAGCTGATATGAGCATAGAAAAGCATGTTTGATGTTATGAACAGAAATGTATAATTTGATGTGGAAATTTATGTACTTAATAAAATACTAATTTTTAATTACCAAGTAGAGCTCCAACATAAGGAATTTAAAGAAATTTCCTTCAAGTTTATAATAATTTAATATTTTTAAAAATTTAAATAATTTAACAATTATTAATATATTTACTGTATTATTACATTACTTTATTTTAGAAAATTTGTTGAAATCATGAGAAATTAAGAGAAAATCATTTATATTAGCAAGAAAACTAGAAATATTCTTGTCTTAATTAACATCTTCTCTTGTCTTAATTATACTTATTTATTAATACTTATTATATTATTAATAAATTAATCTTTGTCACTTTATGAACTTAGTGTCTAATATACATCTTAATATATATAACTGATGCCTTATAATGAAGATGAAGATAATTTTTTCCACACTCTATCCTCATTTCCATTTATAAGAGATTTAAGTCACAGAGAATTAGCCATGTCTTTCTTTCTCATCAGTTCTAAGAAAAAAAAAATGTGCGTTATGTTCCAGTCAAAACTATCCAAAACCTATTCCCAATTTATTTATATTTATCACCTGTCAAAACATGAAAGTTTCTTAAACCATGATTCAGGCGATATTTTTAGTACAAGGACGCCTTTGTTCTTCAACACAGGTGGAAACAACTGCTAACAAATCGATTGCTAATATCTTCAACGACGTCCGCTCTCCTAAATATAACCGCAAAGTGATAGACCCGAGTCTGCAACCTTCCTCCCTATGCTTACGAAGCCAAACCGAAGAAAAAGGGAAGAAAAACATCTATAAAAGCTGGAATTTCCTTTTCTCGCGTTAACTCTTCCCTAAAAGAAACAAAGTTTCTAACAGAAGCGGTAACATTCCTGCCCATCGTCTGTCGTCGATGCTGATGAGGTGTGAAGAAAGAAAAAAATCCCTCATTCAAGCATTGGAAGAGGGAAAAAAATCTCAGCTCTCAATTATATACAATGCTTTGAAAAGGAAGTCGTAAGGCAAAAGCCCCTAAACGCCGTAAAATGGGTATGAATAAGACTGGAGGAATGCAAGGAGCAACTCTTTGGAATTCTTGAGTCATGGAAGGCATTGGACTTTTTTCAAGGGGTTTCTTGTCAGGGAAATAATGAGTAATGCATCGTCTCATTGCGTATTAGTAATTTTTTAGGGGCTTACGTTTTTTTTTCCACGTTGTCGGTTTGCTGTGGTTTTAATTTGCGCTTGAAAAATAATGAATGATTTCTCTATTAATTGCTTCTCTGGAGGAATTTGTCTAAAGAATCTTGGGGATTTATTTACTGGGGATTATACGCTTGAGAAGCTGTTATTTGGGGACTGGTACCAATTTTATAAATGCTTTAATGTAGTCAAAATTAAATGATTCATGTGCATGTGCACATGAATCATTCATTTTTCTATGTAGCAATTCTTTCTTCAATTTTGCTATGTAGCAAAAAGTATTTAGAATGGAGGCTTTGTAAAAATATTGGCATTTCATATGCGCGTCACATAAATTCGATTGATTTATATGTATGTATTGCAATAAATCTCTCTATTAAAAAGACTTAACAATTTTAAGTGAATTTGTTCTGAATTAAATAGTTTTCATCTCGCCATTCGTTCCAATACGGAATTGAAGAGAATTCTTAAGTTCAAGTTTTGAAGTTTCAGTTTTAAAGTGATTATCATGTGTTGATTACTTATATATATAAGTACTCCAAACAAATTTTCTGAATTAAGGTATAAAATAGAAATTTTTTACTGTCTCGTAATAGTTTTTTATTGATACTTTTTGATTTGCAAAACATTTTGTCCTTTTTTAATAGTTGATTATTGTGGCATAAGTTTTAAATAACAAAATTACTGATAAATTAACAGGTTAAAAAAACACTATATACATAATTAAATCAAGTTATATATTAGACATTATTATAAATATATATGATGACTAATTTATACACTATATGTGTAATTCTAAAGTACTATTATATGAATACATAAGCCACTTATTTTCCAGGAATCAATTATTTAGAATAAATACATCACTCGCGCACGCGTTCGTTTATAAAATTCCATCAATTATGATTTACCCATATTTGATGGAATAGGAAATATTTTTGAAAAATAATTTTGCATTTGTTTGTGACTGACATGCTTATTACAATTTTGTTTCCCTTTCTCAAACAAATCTAAAATTTAAAAATTATTTGCCTGTACTTATAAAAAACGCTTGTTACATATTTACAATTGTGTTTTTAATTCTATAAAAGGAAAATTATCATACAAGAACTACAATGTACGTACAGTATAGATTATTTCATAAGTAAAAATTTCTTATTCAAAGAAAAATTCCTTTAATCATATCTGAAAATAATCATATTGAATGATTTTTCATATTAAATAATATCCCTATTTTTTATAAAGTATGTAATACTTTAAAAAATAGGTCTCAAATGGACAAACACCATTGTAATGCATTTAACATCTCTCACGCAAATTGTATTCCGTGTGGACTGTCATGGATTTTGCGTGTAATCACGTGTCGCAGGTGAAAACTCGAAAAACATCCTAGCACCCACAGCGACAGACGTTCATGATGAAGGCAGAAACGCAATATTCCGTATCTGTTGTTAAAGAGAGACTAGGATTGAAGATGTGAACATAATGATGAAATATAATATTTATTTTAATTAAATAATAAAAAATGCAAAATAATTTTAATAATAATGTATAAATAAGCTTTATTTTAATAATATTGTCTCAAAATGAAAGGGTAATATTAAACTGCCTTAAAAAATTTATATAAAAGCATTGCTAAATTGCAATCTTTATTTTAGACAAAAATCTTTTTGATTCATAATTTTAGTAATACCTTTCGTTCCAGTATAAGGGCTCATCGTGATCTCACTCTTGTAATAGGACATCACTCTTCGAAGCATAAGGTCCTGAGTTCGATCCTAGCCTTTTTTGAACTACGGAAAATGGATTTTTCACTCCTGCTTTCAACATGCACGTTGGAGGGCGTGTTTGATAATGCTAAGGATTTCTCCCTTATGGCACAATGATTAATAATCTTTGAAAAGTTCTCAAACAAGACAGTTTACCCAGTGAAACCTAAAACGCTTTACAATCGGCTTTGAATGTTTGGCTGTTCACAATATGGTGTCAAAAACCATCAGTATGGGATAGTTTAATAAGCATGTGGTTTCACAAAATTTAATTAGAATAACAATTCTAATTCCTCAAAGGAGGAAACTTCGTTATATTTTGTATTAGATAAGCCAAACTTGAATGCTCATGAGATGGCTTTACATGAAAACCTACCAATACTTATGAGGATTACTGGTCAGTGACATTTCATCAAATACCTACTTTATCAACCAAGAAATCGTTGAATACAATGTCATATTGTAATAAGTGACACACACAGGTGACACAGTGAATGTTACAGCTTAGCTTTGTATAAATGGTCATTTTCAGATATCTCTCAACCCATATGGAAAGTACTGAGATTAGTGTCAAAACAAGAATGGTGCAAAGGTGCAGTAGTCGGCCGATGACAATGGATCTGCAGCTGTTTCCAACTCGGTAATCCATGTGTCAAAAATCTGGCTTGACATGTTGCACGGGGTGAATATTTAAAATTTTAGACTATTGAGAAGTAATTTTAGAGTCAAATGAGTCAAGTTCAACAAACTATAAAGAAGTTGTGAAAGCTGTCTATAAAGAAGTTGTGTTTAAGGTTGCTATAAAAAATCATTCTAGAATATGTCGTTGTCAAAATAAAACAGTGAACTTGGCCAAAATAAAACTTCTACCATTTTAGGTAGGTTTATTTATTATTAGTTGCAGTATATTAATTTCCATCAATACAATTTAAATGTATTTAATCCATTTTTGTCTTACCACGAGGAAAGATTATTAATTTTAATCATTCAATATGACAACAATTAGCAATTGCAACATTATACAGATTATACGTTGTCCCATTGAGTCGGTGTATTTATAATTTGAAATGTCATAGGTAATCAAATTTGAGTCCTTAGTATTATTTCTATAAGTCAGGTATACG
>JAPDSC010093008.1:77460-93771 GCA_026290005.1 Latrodectus geometricus | reverse complement strand
ATGCAAGGTTAAAGCTGATTGTTAAATAATATTATTCATTTATATATGCTTAAAAATAAAATTTTAAAATAATATTATTTATATATTTTTGTTTTGAATTATCCAAAAACAAAGGTTTGAATCTATTAGAAATCAAACTAAAATAATATTTGAAGAAGATGTGCAAAATGAGAAATATTGGATTATTTTAACTTTTATTACTTTCTACGTTAAATATGAGAATTGATTCTGTAACTGATAATAAGTGATTGATGAAGTATTTACATGTGTATCGAAATAAATATTTTGTAAAATATTGTTTCTTTCATTTTTCGGTCCTTTTGGCACATCGTTATTAACTATTGCTCCTCCCGAACTATTTTCTTTTGTTTGTTTATTTTATGTAATTTATTTTATTTATTTATTTTTATACTCAAGTGCTGAGCACACGTCAACTTTATTAACAAAAATCTTGATGCTGCATATAACGTTACAAGATTTTAATAATAATTCAGTAGTAAAATAAAAATTGTCATATAAAATTACTGAAAATTCCATTGTGATTGAGTAATCATTCAATTTAAAGCTGCTTCCATAAATCCCAATTTCTTCTGTTTACATTTTGATTTATAAAGCAGTTATCTGCTTTACGATACCGAGACAGATATATAATAGGATTTATTATTATGTAAATTAAGATATACGCACACTCTTAAAATACGTTGTTAATCAATTAAAGCTTGTTTAAAAATTAAAGTAATGAAATGTTTCATGTTAATCTTTTCATTAACAACCAATGCTTAACAAATGCGTTTTACTTGAAGACAAATGATCTATATTTAATCATCTTTATGTTGGAAACAAAACCTTGGTTCATAAATTAAACTAGAAACATCGAAATTAAACAAAACCTTTGATAAGCAAAAGAGCTTTCATTGGAAAACTCTCTTCATAAAAAGCAGCAGACAAAGTGCATTTTGTAGCACAGTAAAACAAATCAGTAATGAAACTCTATTAATTTTTTGTAACTATTCATTGCTAATTTATGATTACTTAACTTAATTTTGTTTCATTAAGCATAAAAGAGCAAAAGAAAGTAATTAGCATTGTGAGAGAAAGACGAATATAGTCTTAAAACTGGGCAATGAAAACCTTGTTAATAAAAGACTCCCCATTAATTCTCCAAACATGGCACGCGTTATGGAACAAAATAAAAAGATCTATTTTTTTTCAATCTCTTTTGCTTTCTGTTCGAATTTCAAAGGCAAAATAGAACACTCAGGTTCACGTAGTAATTTGATCCTAATGACGGAAGGAGCTTTTCACTTCAGTTCCTCTTCTTTTTTTAAAAAAAAAAATAACTCCAAAATTACGAAAGGAGGTAGAAAAGGCATTAATGTTTATTCTATTTGGACGCTGAGTTTAATTAAATTTTGTTCCTTGTTTACATTGAAACGAAGGGTTTTAAGAAATTTGAAAAAAGAACTCATTAACTCCTTTAGGTTAATTACTTTGAGCTGGGATTCTACGTCTCAAGGGTTCGAAAAAGAATTGATATCCCCCTACAACCAGCCTTTGATGATTTTGGAGAAAGGAAAAAAACACTTCCTCGTATACAGCTAAAGCTTTAGGGAGCCATATGCGATGGTAAACACGATTATAAAATCGGAAACAAAATTATTCCTTTTGATACTTTTAAATCGTATATACTTTAATCATTTAATTATTAGCGGGAAAGATTATATAAAGTTCAAACAAATTGAGAAGTCATGTTTATAGAAACTTAATTAGTAATTTCTTTTAAGGAAATATTAAATATTAAACTCAAATTAATATTTAAATTTGCTTGCACAACTCTGATTAAAATAGGGTAATCATAAATTACTTTATTTCAGTCAAAGTTGTAAACAAATTTTCCCTAAAATGTTTCTTTGAAAATTAACATTAATTGAAGCGAGATTATGTAACTAAATTATATAAATAGAATTTTTAATTTCAAAATTAAATTATATAATAGAAAATTTAGAAACAATTATCTTATTAATCAAATTATGTACATAATCTATTAAAAAGGCACATTTATTTATTTTGTATTAATAATCAAATAAAATATCAATAGAAAACTGTATTTAAGGAATAATAATTCCCGTAATTGATAATATTCTTGATTTTTTTATTATTAATAAATAACTTAAAATAATTTATATAATATATCTTTTTATATATTATATAAATTTATTTACATAAAATTCATATAGATGTTTGCATATATTATGATTGCATCACTTATTTTAAGGATTGATAAAAAGGAAAATTCATATTAGAAATGTGCGATTTAATGAATTCTATGATTGTAAAATCTTAGCACTGTATCAAATTGAAATATTGAATTTGAATTTTTATGATGTACCAATTTTGTGTCGTAATATATTTTATTTAAATGTAAAAGCATTATGAGTATCAGTATTTTAAAGTAAAAATATCTCTAGCTAATAACTGTGTCTAAGAATTCGTGGTTTTTTTAGTGATTTGAATAATTTTTAAATTGTTTCGGTAAAATAAGCTATGGTGTACGCTTATCGTAATTTTTATAAAAGTCTATTTTTAAAATAGGATAGCATTATATTAGATGGTAACATAAAACATTTTCGTAGTTCTATGAGTATGAATATTTTACTTTCTGGTTAAAAGAGAGATTTACTAATCTCTCTTTTAACCAGAAAGTAAAATATTATCTTTAGTAACTTTCTTAAAATATTATCCTTTATTATCTTTATAGTAAAACATTAAGTATCTTCAGTAAAATATTATCCTTTATTATTACCAAAAGCTATTAAAATAATTTTTTGTTCACAAAATATAACTATAGAATGTAAAATTTAATAAGTGAAATAATTAGATAATTATTATGGTACGCAATAATTTTAATAAATGTATCTTTTTAGATATTATTAATGTTCTTTTGATTTTCATGTCGAGTAATATTTATCGTTTATAGAAATAATTAATAAAATTATATGAGAAATCAATTATCATTAATATAGAAATCATTTGTAAGTTTATCCTCTAGGAGGAGAAGCTTATCCACAGACTGAGAATAAATTTGAGATAACTTTCATCAAAAATGTAGAGACAACTGAAAACCAAAAAACCAACTGAAACGATTTTGTTTTATGACAGTTGCGCCAGTGAAATAGTTCCATTTCCGAAACAACAAACAACTGAGAAAAAAGGAATCGTTTCGTCCACTCCTGTTAAAGATTGAATCAAAACGACGTTTTATTTTATCCACTCTTCACTAAAAAATGAGGAGACAAAAAATATAAAACTTCAGAAAACGGTATTATCTTCCTCGGAGTGGTCCATTCACCAAACATAACAAAACAGCGTACGAATATAAAAGAACAAAAAGAAAAACCTCACTTCGCGTGAAACTATCGTCTCGGTAAAAACACACAGCCAAGTATTAATCTTTTGGAAAAGTGCCCAGTGGTAACTTTCATATTTTTTTATTGGAGTCGGTGCATACTTTTTTAACCCTCCCTGGGGGGCAGTGGAACAAAGAAAAGGCGCCAAAAGATGTTCCAGCCACCCTTGAAGGAGGGAGGTCCGATGAATGAAGATTCCATGTGGTGTTTTGTCGTCTGCTTCTCTAGAGTAAAGACCATCCATTGTGTCCGGGCTATTGGTTATAATGACAGATAATCTGCTTTTCACGCCTTCATTTTCTTTTTTTTCTTACCCCCACAATTTTATTCCCGGCATTTATTTATTTAGTTTTGTTATTTTTTATTATTTTTTTTTTGTTTCTGCAGCATGCCTTAGCTCGTATTTAATGGCGCGATACTTTTGTAATGGGAACAAAACGTTTCGCTTATTTTTTTCTTTTTGTTTTCACTTCTCTCCCCTTATAGAAATTTTAGTAGGTGAGCAGGAAAGATTTTTCAATATGTCATGAAAAACGAGAATTCTTTTTTTTTTAAATTCTTTTTTTCTTAAATTTTCAAATGTTTTCCGATAGCGGAAATTTCATGGTATGGCAATGGTGAAAAAAACAAAATAATGACAATTTGTGGGAAACATTCCAATGAAACAGTTAAAAACTTTAAGAAAAGTATTTATGGAAATAGCTACATAAATAAAAATATTATGTAAATAAGATTGGTCAGATTAATGCAATGTTTTCATCGGTTTATTTCTTTTCACCAAAATGTTTCAACGCAGCCAGTTGCTTCACAATCTTGAAATGTGGTCAAATTGACACTTCTGGTGATCATGATCTTGACATGGCATTTTTACGTCGCAACTTTTTTTTACTACAAAAGAAGAAATATTTTATGGAACTTTTAACATATAGTTTCTCTCAGCCCGATGGTCTTCGTAAAGGTTAGCTTTTGAGAAATAATGTATAGACTATATTTAGTTGGAATATAACTTATTTAATCATTATCTTTTCATTATTCGAATGAATTGTGAATAGAAATTTGGAAAAGGGAATTGGGAAAATTCTGAAGCACATACCTCAACTAGTGTTAATGCAGAACTAATGTGCAGCACACAATACTTCTCCTTTTTTTTCTTCAGCGGAAATTAAAATTAATTCAAGGATTTTCGTCTTTGAACAAACGAATGATGATTCTCCAAGTCAGTATATAAGTTTAAAACTTTTGTTTTCTATATCATACCAACAAACTAAAATTTCTAGTGAAAAATGTGCACCTATTTTGTCATGCCAAAATTATGATTTGCAAAATTAAATATTATTATTTATTAATATTTGTATTTAATTATCTTTGTTCTAGATTATTTGATTAACTTTGTTATTATTTTGCATCTTGAAATGAAATCATGTAGATATGCTAAAAGCAAATCAGATGAGGTATGGAGTATTTGAAAATTCACTTTAGTTACGAAATTGATAAATGTAGCATTGAATACTCATCTCATATATGTCTTAATGTATTTTTGATTAGCGGCATATTGGCGAAGGCGAAAATACATTTGCTATCAAAACCAAAAATACTTTTTTAAAACTCAAAAATTCAGGAAACATCGTTATTGAAACGAAATAACACTCTTAAAAGAAGGGGGAGATCTAATGTAATTTATATTTTTTCTCTACCCTCAGCATTTATGTGAGGATGACAATTTAAATGAGGAAAAATAAACTTTTCATTCTTGAATCGAGCAGAATTCCGAAATCATGTGCATTATAGCACAGGCAATATAATGGTAAGTAAAAATTATTGTTAATTACATTTTAAATTAAGTATGAAGACTATAATCAAAATTACTAAACGAAACCTAACCTCTAGTGCTAATATAGAAACAAGAACATGATTATGTTTAAAGACAATGTACCATTATACAATGCATTCAATACACTGTGGAATTGTAATGACAACCTGACGCCAAACCTAATATTACATTCGAATATAATATATACTAATGCAATATGCTATGTAATATACCAATGCAGTATGTCCGATTGTGATCAAACTTAATATATTTACAACATATTTTCCATGTATTATTAGATACCTTAATTAAAATACTAACAGTAATTAAGATAAATATTAAATTGTTCTCTACTATTTTATGAAAGTTTAATTCGTATTAGCATTCATATTTTTCTCCTGACATTAGAGACCGATTAAATAATAAAGCTAAATGCTAGCTGTAATGCTAAATCAGAATCTGCTACAACTGAAATTCATTTAATATTTTTTGAAACTCAGATTCGAGATTTTTGAAACTCAGAGAGTATCCATGTAATTATAATATGTTTAACAGTTACAAACAAATACACATAGATAGCTGATTAATAATTAAAGAAATTATTGTTTGGCTTTTGCTATATAAAATTAATTTTACTTGATAATTATTCCTTTACTATAAGTGCTCGTTTAGTTTTATGGTCTTCATGTAAATATTAAATGTGAATTTTTGCTTCAATTTTATTCCAGGAATGCAAGAAATGTCAATATATATTTGTATATTAGAATTCTAGTTTAGATACCGTTTCACATAAAAGAACGCATTTACATGCTGTTCAAAAGATGCCTCTTGCAAAAATAGATGGAACCTTATTCATTCACAAAAAAAATTATTATTTGTTTAGTCATTGTCCGTGGGCAAGTTAAATAAGTCTAGAGAAACTCGAATCCGGAAACATCTTTCAAAAGGAAGAAGATATTTCCTGGAGAATATCTCTCTCCATTTTGCATTTCTTTTCTGAAAGCTCGACTGAATGTCATCACTATATCTTTTTGCGAAAGCAGTCGAGTGGGGGTGGGGCTGGAGCACACGCGAAACTGTGGACACAAAAGACCTCGGAGACTCGCATCTTTTTGGAACTGGACTGAGTGCGTGTGGTCCACGAACGCGAAACTCTCCGGGGGAAAAAAACCCGAAATAATAAAAAAAAAGAAATAAAGTGGAGCATTTTAACCCGATCTGTTTCATTTCAGATTTCCAACCCGGAGACAGAAGAAGAAAATCATTGATGCAAACGGCAGAGAGAGTGAGAGAGAGGGGAGAAAAGTTTCGAAAGAAGGAAGAAAATCCCTAAGTTCTTACATTTGCCGCTCTGTGACACATGGGGTTATGCTCGTAAATGTAACGGGGGGCTCAGAACGGGGCTTGTAACGAGAGCCCCCGTTACACGGGCTATTTGTTTTACGGAGTCAGAACATCATGTACAGTCATCTGTGTCAAATCTTTGGACTTTTGCTCTTGTGTCTCGCGCCGCCCTATGCTAGGCTGGTGTTCAGATCAGCCGTGAAATAAATGATATTGCCTTTTTGGAAGAGGGAAAAAGAATTTGACTTTATGACGTTTATAACATATTTTCCCCTCTCACTTTTTCCCTGCTAGTGGATTTTCCCACATTGATATGTTTTTAATGCATTATGAGAAACGACGGGAGATACGGTTCTGAACGGCTGAAATCCGAAGAAAAATTCCCTCCTTGATGAAGAATGGAAAGGATACACGCAAAAAAAGGAACCCTTTTACTAAATAGAGCCACCAAAAACAGCTGGACGGGATTGTTTTTGATGAGTCTATAAATATCCAATTTGAAAGATGCGTTCACATGGTTCCGTTTTGATTTAAATTAGTTCTATTTGGGTTTTTCGCATTTGTTGTTACGGGTTATTATAACTCAATATATTCTGATGACTTTATTTTGAGGTACACAGCAATTTTCTTTTATGGTGAGTAAGGAAATCCATAGAGGTTAACTTCGTTATAGAGATAAATTTTTTCGACTCCCTGAAAAAAGAGACAACCGGAAAGATATTAGCTGCTGCAAATTTGTACTACTGTTAAATGTGTAATATTCTCATCAATATATTATGTATTTGTGATAAACATTATTTTATTTATTGGTGTTTGCACCGTTTTTATTTTATTTTAAAGATAACCGTTTCAAGCTTTTATGTTTGGCTTTCTTGAGATTACTTTAGAGGAAGGACAAACTTTAGAGGAAGACAATTCATTATTTTTAAAAGTGATTTAATTTTTTTGACAACCCTGTAGGATAGATTTAAATATTTTTTTTAATATTAATTTTGTATTTGCTTGCAAAGTATTCTTTTTATAACATGTCTTATGATTTAAGAAAATATTAAAAAAAATCCAAACAATAATACGAATATACGAAAAGTATAGATTTCAAATGTATTTCCTATTCCTTATTAACAACTGAGAACAAACTTGTAGTCCTACTCTTCAAGAATAAACAATTCTACTTTGGGTTACCATTGGTATAGAACGGAATGTATATATACAGATTGATTTTGCAAAGTAGATAACCTAATAGTTTTGAATATCTACAGGGTAGATTGCTTTCTGTAATGTACTTGTATGTACTTTATATGTACTTGTTTTCTGGAAGGTTTATAGTCTCATTCCGCATCTGATTCAACTTCTAGACTCTCAAAACAGGCTCTGTTCGCAAAAGAAGAAATCAGACAAAATTTCACAGTCAGACAAATTTAAGACAAAGAAACATATCCTTATTTTCTCATTGTTCAACAGAGGCTCTTGTAGAAACTGAGAACTTCCATTTACTAAGAACACGAGCTCTTAACAAATGCAATCTTTAATAATTGATATGGAAGTACTGGGAAAATTTGCGATATTATATTATTTTAGAGCATGTATTTTAGAGCATCTTTATTCTTTGTAAATTTAAGTGTTTAAATCATATAAGATGAATATTGTAAATGTTATTTATTATTATTATTATTATTATACGCATATATATTTGGCTGAGTAGGTGTTTCAGAAATTTCCAATTTCCTATTCTCAATTATTTTAAAGATGACCAATTATCCATAAAACGTTTCTTTCAGAATTCAATCACCTACAGATGTTAAAACAGCTAACTACAGCCTTATCCATCTAAGTGTACGTGAAATTAATATATTACTAAATCCTATAAAATATTTATTTGATAATGTGCCTTAAAATTTTATTTCCTTTACCAAACGAAATTTACTACGAAATCAAGTATTTTGATGATTATAAACCTATATTAGAAAGACTCCCAAAACTAGATCTGTTGAAAAATATGTGAAAAAATGTTCGAAGAGTTTAATTAATACACAATTTAATTTTTGTTTTAATGGTAATGAACAGTTTTAAAAGTTCTATGCGTTTGTTGTGTGACCAATATAGATATTCAAACTAAAACCTTAATTTAAAAGATAACATTTAATTTGAATTAATTAAAAAATTTAAAATATTAACATTAAATAAAGAAAAGCAAACCTGGTGCTTCAAATAGACAAGAAAAAGACAAGTTTCTGCTGCCGTAGTATGATGGAAGAAATCTGGCGGAAAAAATGGTAAAAATGCCAGTTCTTCATCTGCCATATCCATCATGGTTGAAGCAGAAAATACTTATGCTATTGCAATTAGTGCCATGACTGCCGCAAGAAACTTGCATAGTCAGGGATATTATGATAGAGCAGCTGCACTTGCAGGCATATTACAGCCGTGAAAGTTTGGATTGGTATTCTTTCCTGAGTTGCAAGGGGACTTGAAAAGTTTTCTTTGGATGGATGAGTCACATTTCTTTCCATCCTTTCCATCTGATGGGCATGTTTGGATTCGACGACAGCAGGAGATATTTTCTTATGGAAGACACTATTGCCCTAACTATCGAGTTCGGCAGAGGTTTTTGTTTTGACAACGAACCACACCACACAAAATTCTGTTTGAGTTCAACTGTGTTTAAATAAAATGTCCCTAACTTTGTGCTGCCGAGCGAAAAAGAATTGATATATGTAAATTATCATATCTTTAACATATTGAAATCAGCTTCGCATGAGTGTTATTTGACTTTTCATAGAATGAAATGGATAAACTTTTTTAATTAAAAAAAAACACATTTATGCGATATTTTGTGTTTGTTTAGTTAAATATGTAATTAAATATAACGCATTTATGTTGGACATAACTCATTTTACCGAGAAGATCCACATAAATATCGTATGGTACTGATTAGATTAAAATAATGGTCCATTTATATTATAAATGGTATCTTTATTTTATTATATAATTCCTATATTGCATAAAAAAACTCAGTTTATTCGGTATTTACGATATGTTATGGTTTATGCAAGTATATAACATATCCGGATTTGTACAAATATACAATAATACCCAAATTAAATTTTGACTTTTGATTATAATAAAATCCTAAATATATGAATGATTCAATCTAAGCTTTCCTGTGTTAACTAAAATGAACAGTTTTAAAATAATGTAATGAGGTAAAGTATAGTATTTATGCGATGAAATTCACGTATTGTTAATGGTATTACAAATATGTTGCCATGTATTGATTGGATATGTATCGATTACGTGAACGATGTATCAAATTCAAATGATATTTTGAGCAGGATTTAGCTTTATATTTTCTTTATATTAAATCGAACACTTTAAGAAAATTCTTTTTTGCAAATATTAAATTTAATTCATTAATATTAAAAAATCACACAGTGAGTATATCAAGGATATTGTGTTTGCAAACCTTTCTATTAGCGAAGAAACACTTTTTGAGCATATAATTATAAACACATTTGCAATATTCATATACAAAGATATTCGATTTATCGCTTTCTGTATCTATAGTAGACAGGTATGGGAGCTTAATGTAAACAAAAGCATTATAGGCTATATATATCCGATATTTTCTCAACCTACATTAAGTTTTATAAATTACAATTAAGTTCAATAAATTAAAAACTGCATAAGCTCATTTTTAAACAAGGCAAATAATACATATTGATACCCGAAAACTAAGCTAGTCAAATTTGAATTGTTCCGACAAGTTTTCGTGACATAAGCGCTTCATTTATGAGTGTTTACAGTAAAGATAAAGTTAAAAATCGGAGATCATGTTCATTTTAAAAAATATTTCCATAGATTATTATTCATGACCATTAAAACTGGAATCTAATATTAAGTGCGATTATCTTTAAATTATGTGGAGTTTTTTATGATTTGATTTAATATATTGTGTTACGGTTAGACTTGATATTATTGTTGCGTTTCATTTCAAATACTTTTTTGTGCGTGAAAAAATAGTTTGAAATGTTTCTTTTCAAAAATAGGTAAAAATTCAAACTTATGATAAAAGTTTTATATTTATTCCAACTTTCCCACATAATGGGTATATTAAATATTTATAAATTTATTTTAATCAATAAATTTCTTTTATAATTATATTTATAAATTTATTTTAATCACAAACATATGCAATAGAAAGAGACTAATAATTTAATGATATGCACAGTATCATTAAAAGGTGTTGTCTATACTGTACTCCTTATATATGTGTTGGACATTTTTATATAGGAAAATTTTATTATAGTTGATAAAATCGTTTAGAAAATAATTAATTTCGGCAGATGTCGTGTACATTTTAACATAGATTTTATAAGAAAAAGATCTTGATTAAAGCACAAATTCGTGACTCAGCCGTATTGATATTTCATTATTGGTAATTTCATTTATATGATCTTCAATAATTGAACCATATTTGCTTCTGATGCTCGTCAGGCACATAACCTATCATCGAAAAAGCAATATTAATGAAGAAAAAACTTCATGATGTAAAATTGTTTAGATAATACAAATATCTTGTAAATTGTACAATAGATTATTAGACAATGATTCTGATCAAAATATAAAATTATGTTTGGTTAAATAGAGGATTTAGAATGAGCAAATTTGTTTATGATCTGAGATAAATGGCTAAAAAATTTATCAACCTTTTAATGATTCATCATATATTTAAAAAAAATACTAAGCTATTAACGAAAAATTGTTACGTTTGAGATTTAATATCTTTCATTCTTGCATTTTATTTATAATCTTCGATAAGTGATTAATATACGTATTATACTCGTATATCACCGAAACAGCAATAATGTAGCCGCCTACTCTGTCTAGTGGTCAGCATTCCTGACTGCGGATAGGGAGGTATGGGTTCGAATCTCAGTCGGTGCATGGATGTACTTTCTCTTTCTCTCTCTCCTGTCTTTGTCCTTTTCTTGTATGAATGGGTTGTGAATGGTTGCCTACCCTACAAACGGGTTCCTATGGCATGTGTGTACTGAGGAAGTCGGACTCCACACCCAATTGCGGTTCAGTTGAAAGAGTGTAGCAGCGCACCCATACTGCCAGGTCTGGCTGGCACTCGACAAAAAAAAAAAAAAAAAAAAAAAAAAAAAAAAAATGCAATAATGTAAAATAAATAAATGAAAGCAAATTAATATTAATGAAAATATGCACGTAATATTATGGTTAACTTTGTTTTTGCTCTACCATCATTTTTTGCACACGAAGATTGAATTAATTGGGTCCTCTACAATTTAAAATAAATTCCCAAAAGCTAGAGATATTCACATCTGCGATGAGAATTAAACTCTGCGGAAAAAGAAAATCAACTAATATTTTATTTTTAACAATTGTACATCTAAGTTTTACGAAATAATGCGAGCACAACTTCGTAATAATGAAAACATTAAGATTTTAATTTTTATAAATAGGTAATTTTCATTAATAAAATAAATTTACAGAACAATAAATCACAATAAAATATTAAATTTAAAAATATCGAAATTAAACTTCAAATATAAAAATGTCAGTAAAAATACTTAAGGAGATGTAATTTTATTGAGGAATTTTTGTTGATATTTTTAAATACTGAATGAAGCAAATTTAATTTTTTGTCCTGGAAAAATACATTTAAAAAAGAAAAACCATAAAAATCATTATTCATGAGAAAAATATGTTATTATTTTAGTAAAAATTTATAAATAATTAGCAAACACAAAGCCCTTACAAATTGTTTTTGGTTGTATACAAAATGAAGAAAGCAAATATTTAATAGCTTTCAAATTCTTTTTTTAATTTAAAAGGAATAATAAATTACTTTATTTTTAATTAAATTCCAATTTAATGATAATAAACGTAATCAAATATTATGTCCGTGTTTTTTTCTGTATGTGAATTGCTAATTTCCTTTTCTAATATGTTCATTAAATTGCATTGTTCATTTTGGAAACTTAAGGATTTTAATATTAAAGAATTTAATTAAATTTCAGAACACTTGGTATCCGTTTACTTTGCAAAATAATTAAAAATTTTTTGTTTTATTGTTACACAGTTCAAAGCAAGGAACGGAATAATTTTTTTCAACGTTCTTTTGATGCAAAGCAAAAACAGATGCACAGTCCTCTCACATGAAATGTCCCTGGAAATAATTAATTACGCAACTAAGCATGCATTCAAATTTAAAACACGATGCAGAACCAATTAATCAGAAAATTGCATTTATAAATCAGGGTTAACTAATGAAGTAAAATAAAACTAAAATAAATGACAAAAATGCATTTCTTGAATAACAAAATATACCTGGGTGTATTTATAATTAATTCAGAAACAATAATTAATATAAATATATATTTGTAAAATTTATGACAGTTTATTGTTCTTAAAATGGGCAGAAACTTGTGTATAATATGATTACTTACATTATTTATAAAAATTAAAAAATAAGCATTAAATATTTCCATATAATTGTAACTCAACTTTTTAATTATTCTTAAAATTTATACATTTCATATTCTTAATATTTTATTGATATTTAAAGATTAACTAAAACAATTTTGATATTGTTCCTTATATGATATACAAAATTAATCTCTCTTACAACATTTAAACATATATTTAAAATATTTGTTATTTAATATCATGTAGCAAATAGTTCAACAACAGGTACAATTTATTTCAAATGAATAACCGTAGTTTTTTAATACTTATCACATGTTACTTTCATCAAAGGCATTTCCTATATGGTTGACAGTATTATCTTGAAGAGAAAAGAAATCAAGAAAACTTTTAAGTCCCATCTTAATATGAGAAATATCAATTAATGGAAACTTAACATTCATTTTTGGTTGTTTTTAAAGTGATTGTGACTAAACCTGTGATCTATCACAACGCGCTAAATAAAGTCAAATGTAAATGATTTTCTATGAGTCCAAAGTCTAATTTCTGGCCTCGCTATGATCTAGTGGTAGGTCACCCCTCTTCAGTGTATAAAGTTTTTTCAAGGCTGGCGTCTGTTGAATAACAAGGGATTAATGTTATGCTTTTACCTTCTGCAACACGTTTGTATGGATCTATGCTTGGTAGTTTTCCAGGTTTCCTCCCTTGTGACACATGAACATGGCCAATTAACTATTAAAGGTCCTCAAGGAAGGATAGTAAAATTATTTCATTGGCTTTGACCGTTGAGCTGTTCACTACGCGATATCAATATCTAAATTCATAAATCGTTGAAACACTGTTGTGAATTACGCTAATTTCTACAATAAGATAGTTATAACTAGTTAGATAAATATGATATATTCTTTTTTATAGGTTTGGTTATTTAGTTAGTTTCTATTCTCATATGTAATGATATACGTCGATGACTTTTGAAAGCCATACACTATGAAAAGTACTGAAAAATACCTTATTATTATTATTATTATTATTAAAAAAATGCACACACTAACTTTAATAATATAAATTTATAAGAAAATTATTCTTAAGGTTTTTAGTATTTATTAAAATATAATATATATTTTAAAACTAAGTTTTCAATCATTGGTAGTGAGATTAGTTCACATGACAAGTCATATTTTATCATTCTTTGAAAAAGTGATTTAACAAGAATCTTAAAATAAGTTTTCACTATTAATATTATAGACATCAATAACATTGTAACATAACAATTAATATAATAGTGTCAACAGGCTCCATCTCATCTGCGAGACAATGGGCGTCTTAATATAATATTTTCTTGATATGATATAATATAACATATTTAAAAATAACATAACATTTTTTAATAAATGAGTACTTAAGGGAATTAAAATTTATATATATATAAATTTTTGCTTAACTTAACACTTTAGATAAATATAGCTCTCTTATTGTGAAAAATATCTTTAAAATTTGACTGGGTTAGAATATTTCAAATCTTCAACTTATAATACAAAATTACATTTAGATACTCATATTTTTTATTACATAATAATTTCTAAAGTAAGTTATGCATAAAATAATCACAGTAATTTTTTATCCTAATTTCGTTAGAAAGTTTTCTAAGAATCTACTAGTCTTTGTGATTTCAAGATTTTTTAAAGGTTGCTTTAACAAACTAAATACGCATTAAACCACAGTTGAAGAATTACCTGGGGATTTTACTATAAATCTGAGCAAGAAAGTTACATTCTTATTTTTTTTTTCACTTATTTCTTTCCTAACGGACAGTTGACTTGCAGTCCAAATCAAAACTATTTTATCTATCTAAAAAGCATTATTTAAACTTTTTATATAAGGTTTGTTATTAATAACTGTTTCTAAGAAATGCATTTTTTATATTAAAAGCATCTAGTTTTCACAATATTTTTTTACGCTTTTCTCCCTTATACTTCAATTTAAAGCAAAACTGGATATTTTAATTCTTATAAAGTTAGAACTTATTTATAGAAAATGATTGCAGTGAAAAATTTCGCTAAATTTTGTAAAGTAATATTGTGGCCCTTGATTTAAGGAACCAATGGGGTGAGGGTAATGAAATACATCCACCAGGGTTATATTTAAGAATTTATCATAAAAACATTAAACAAAACAAAACAAGTGGACATATACATTTAATTACAGGTAAGGAGCACACGTTTTAGCGTGTGTACAGATCAAGATCATGGTTTCTACTGAAGTTTCATATACTTGCCACTTGGTGGCGTGGTAGCGTCACTGTTAAGGAGTAGAGTTGTACAAGAACGGTTACAATATAACTTTAATCAGTTCAATATTAACACACTATTGCACTAAATAAAAAATATTTGTTTTTATAAAAAGGGAAGTGCATATATTTCACGAATATATATTATAACAGCGGACAAACAGATATTACTGATATTATATCTTTGAAAGAGCTGAAATGCGTTTCGGAGAGATTTCTGAATGTAAGGGTTTTGTAATAATTAATTATAGGCTAAATATTTGTTTTTATTTAAAAAATTATTTTGTAAAAGTTTTTATCAATTTTTAAAATAAATATTAACAAAATAAAAAACAACTTGAACAATAAAAAAATATACTAAAATTTTTATTTTTGTTACAAGTTAAGTTGCAAGATACTCGAATATATAATTTCTGAAATTTAAGTCATTTCTTTTTCAGTATAATGTAAATTTATTTCTATTTTTAAATCATAAATGATTTAAGAGTATACAGTTACAACAATCGATAAAGAATGATTTAATTGTTTATTTTATTGCCAAAAAGTTTCCAGTGTAATGTAGAATTTCTTGGTTTCTTCTCATTTTTAACGAATCTCATTCCTTCAGCCATATAAAAAAGCAATATTTAAATATAGCAAAAAGATAGAATATATAATCATTATTCACAGTGAAATTCGCAAAATAATTCAATTGAAATGATTACAAATGAATCAATATAAATGGTGTACCATCATGGAGAGCGAGGGTGTTGACCACATTGGGTGCAAAAGTATGACTTTTTTGCAATGGCTGAAAACTAATATCTAAATCTAGCCATTACATTCCAAACCTATACACTGAGAAAGTTTTAAATTTAAGAAATAACATGAGAAAAAGAATTAAAGTTGCCATAAATACCAAATTTCAAATAAATGAAGTAAAAATTAAAAACAAAATCAACGTTGCTAATACGATATACTACATTCCGAGCATTATATATATATATATATATATATATATATATATATATATA